>JABXWE010002154.1:0-56262 GCA_014611495.1 Limonius californicus | reverse complement strand
CAAAATATATACGAGCATGCAACACTTGTAGTAAAAATTACAGATGATTTAAAAACATATAAAATACCGTTAAAAAAAAGGAGTTAGGCAGGGAGACACCATATCTCCGAAATTGTTTACTCTGGGTCTGGAAGACGTTTTTAAAAAAATGAACTGGAATGAGAAGGGAATTACAATTGACTGTCGATATTTAAGCCACCTCCGTTTTGCGGATGACATTGTCCTATTTAGTCAAAATATAAATGAATTACAAAATATGCTAGAAGAACTCGAAACAAAATCAGCTGAAATTGGGCTACAAATGAACCTTAGTAAAACAAAAGTCATGACCCTAGATTCTTCTAGAAGTCCGGCGATCGTGCAGACCAGGGCAACATTTGCAATTGTGCTTGTTGGAGGTACGTTCTGGTAATGTTTGCAGTGTGTGGACGTGGGTTATGCTGTTGGAAAATACCGTTTGGTAATGTCTGTATGAATGGTACTAACATAGGTTCCAGGACATTATGAATATAGCGATGAGCATTTAAAGTGCCTGGGACGAACACAAGAGGTGATCTTCTACCAAAACAAATCGAACCCCAAACCATAACTCCAGGTGTTAAAGCTGCATGGCGTCTTTTAACAAATTCTAGATTTTGTCTTTCTCCTCCATATCGACGTACCTTCCTACGGCCGTCATTTGTCCACAAACAAAATCTTGATTCGTCACTGCAGACAATGTCGTTCCATTACTGATTCCAATGCCGCCGTTCTTGACGCCAAGCAAGCCTAACAGCCTTGTGATGTGCAGTTAAAGGGAGCCATTGGAATGGACGGTAGGATCGCAGTCCAAAAGATGAGATTCTTCTGTAAATTATTGCCACTGACACGCGGCGGTGAGGAACTCACATCCAGTGTACAGCAACAGACCTTGTTGTTTGAAAGAGGCCTCGTGTGGCCATTCTTCGAAGAAGTCGATCTTCACAAACATTACTGCTACGTGGAGGTCTAGCAGCTGGACGATGTCAGTGAATGCCTTCTTCTGACCAAGCAGACCATATTCATGCAACTGTAGTGGGGTCCCGATTTACCCTTCTACCAATTTCACGAAAAGAAAGTCCATATTCTTTCATGACGTTAATTTAACCTCTATCAAAATCGGAAATGTGGTTAAAATTTCTACGTTGCCTTACTGGAGGCATTTTAAAACATCGATTTTGTTACAAAATGTAACAAAATCTCGAAACTACTAATTAATGTTTACTAGATATTGTTTTGTTTCTAAGCAACAAGTTGACGAGAGACAGTAGACGAACACCACAAACGCTTGATTTTTTTAATGGAAATAGTGATCATTCCATACGCAATGATAAAACATTATTTTAGCAAATTTTCAAACACGTAGCTTTATTTTTAATGGGTGGGTGCATTTCATATGAAACTGAGAATATATTCTTCGTCAATTAGTGGAAAACATTATCGAATACTATAAACCAGCGTATCTCTGTTTCATCGACTTAATGCAGGCGTTTGACAAAGTAAACCTAAACGACGACGTCCTGAATATTCTAAACGAAGAACAAGTTTGCCCAAAGATAACTAAAATCATAACTGAATTAAAATCAAACTGCACCCGAATAAATGGCAATGGGAAACTAACCGAACCAGTGCCTATATCCGCTGGAGTACGGTCGAAACAGTTGTCAAGAGCAGAAAGATACTAAGTCTGTTTTTTATATTTGCGTAAAATTGTTGTCTACTCGGATGGGTGTTCCTATTGAAGTAAAACTTGCGCCCTCAAACATTATATCTATTCACATACACGCAATCCAAAAACACCCCGTATAGAGAGCAGACACAAAAAAGCATATCTACTCTTTCTTTATTCGGGGATGGTGCATATTCAGGATCCACTAATTCCGCTTATTTTTCACGAAACTGCATCAGATACATGTACAAATCCACAGAAATACGGGGAATCTGCGAGATACCTCGCATGGTTCAGGATTGCAGTTATACAAATATACAAACGGAAGCGACTACAGCGCCACCATCTCACGATGCGTAAAAAGTTGGAACTCAAGTCCGGAGATTCATACAAAACTGAGCCATTTTAATATTTATTCCAGACATGTTAGAGGTCGGTATGAATCGATTTATAAGAGTTTGCAATCCTGAACCATATATATGGCTCAGGTTTGTCTGGCTGGTTCAGGATGGATTGCTCGGAAACATACATTTGGTTCAAGATGGTACTAAAGCGCTATATATATATATATATATATATATATATGTGTGTGTGTGTGTGTGTGTGTATGTATACACGTTATAGTCATTTTGAAGATTAATCCTCCTAGGATTCGTCTTGACAACCTTTTCGTCCCACTGCCGGGCATCGGCCTCTCCTCTGCTACAGTTTAACGTCGAATCCGAACGACAAAAATTCAGGAGAAGGTTTTTAGCATTAAGATCCCACGGCTGCAAACCGGATTGGGAAATTGTGTGTGGTGGGTTGCACACAAGATTTTTATAAGTTTGTATAGTAATGCTTAGGTTTCGAGCCTAAGCCAGAATCAACGTTTTACTTAGAAAGCGAGCGCTCTACCAATTGAGCTACCACCGCACAACAGGATTGTCCCAAATATTTTACACAAATGTTTTCCATCTGGGGATGTACAAATGGATACTATAATCCTCTAGTTTTTGTGCTGTTATGTGGCACTTTGTAATATTTTATTGTATGGTTGTAAATAAAAAATAGTTTCGTACATTCACGGCGATGGCTTTATTCGTCTTTTTGTCCCACTCCTAGGTACGGGCTTCTTCTATGCCACGTGCTTCTCCCCGACGCTAAGGTAAGAACACGGGGTACCTACAGTTTAACGTCAAATCCGAACGACAGGAATTCCAGATAAAGTTTTCAGCATTAAGATTTCGGCTGCAAACCAACTTGGGAAAGTGTGTGTAGTGGATTGCAGACTTTTATAAACTACGTAGTAACGCTAGTGTTCCGAACCCAAACCAGAATCGATGTTTTGCTCAGAAAGCAAGCGCTCTACCGACTGAGGTACCACCACTTTACTTTCACAACTTTTCAGAAACCTATTTAGAATATTTAAATTACTGAACCATATTAAGAACCTGATTCTGTAATTTATCAACTGTATATGTGTCAAGGTAATCCGAAATATTTTACAATTTTTATGATCTATTTTAATAATAAGATACAGTGTAGATTAATATAAGATTTCCGTAATACTTCCAATAAGACACAACGTGATGAGATTTTTCTAAAGATGTGCAAGTTAATGTTTCAAACATTTTGGAAATTTTCGTAGATATCAGTTATCATAATTCGATGGTGCTTTCCTTTTCAATATTGTTTTGAAATAATAATCATACTATTTAAAATTTCTGCAATATCCAAATTTCTTTGCACAGCTCTATATTAAAGTACAAAATTTAGAATTCTAGGAATTTTTTCTTAATCCTGAAGACCTGCATCCGCGGTTTGCTCTACACTTGTTGTCTTCTGTGTGTAGTTTCTTTAAATAAATAAATAATAAGCTGCGTCGAGATGCAGAATATACAAAAAATGTTTCTTGTTGAAGAATATTGTATTTATAAATTATTTTGAATAATTTTATATTTTGCATTGCTCTGATTGTCTGATTTTTATTTAGTGGAACACGCATAGATTGTTGTACTGTTTCATATATACATTTTCATACATTGCTTTGATTTTGTTATATATTTTATTTTAACGGAACTTCTTGTATTTTTGTGAAAGATTCATATTTCGAGTTTTTAGGTTGTTGAAAATGAATCTTAGAGAGTGAAATGCCCATGAAAGTAGCTTTAAGAAATCTTCCCAACATGATGGTATGATGATGATTTATATTGTTTTCATTAATAGGTACGAGAAGCAAAAAATGTACACATTGGCTTTTTGTTGCAGTAGTTTTAGTACGAATGACGTTAGCCTAATGTTAGCGGTCATCAAGATTTGCTGACACTTCCTATTGATTAAATTTGATCTATATTATAATGGATCCAGCATTTCGCTAATAGGTTGTGTGTTGATTGGTTTCAAGACGTTAATATAAAATTGTGTAAATTATTTATCGTTTACTATCTTCTATCAAAATTAGTTTAATGTTGTTGTTTCTTTTTATTATATTATGTTATTCGTTACAAATAAAATTCGCAATGGTGAATGTTTGGTAACATACTTATATAACTAGCAACACAGACAATAATAAACCAATTTCGAAGCCAGCCACAAAATCTTTAATCCAAGAACGTAAGCTATTTCCCTAGTGTAGGGGAAGGTGTGCGGTGTTACAAATAAACTACAAAAATGGGGCTTTGTGCGGTCTGAATTTACAAAGCAATTGAAAAGATTTCAATATATACATCAGTATGGCGTTCTGTATGTTGCAGATATTTGTGTACTGAATACGACTGAAAAGCCGGCGATTCAGTATTGTGATGAAAATTTACACTTGTGCACTCCAAGTCACGTGGTTATGTCAGAAACGTGTTGTTAAGTCGGGAAGTTTTATCCACTTTCGATTGAATTTAATTCTTTCTTTGCCCACGCCATTCACCAACAAAACCGACAGCAGAATGTAGAAACACATTATTATGTACGTATTTGAATTTAAGAGCTACCCCAACGCCGATAAATGTATTTTTAAAGTTCTCTAACAGGGGGCACGTCAAGGACATTGTATAACATAAATTAAAATGTAAACCGTATTTGTTAAGTTTTGGATGTAAATGATCAATCTTGTGATAGAGAAAATTCTATATGTGACAGCAGAACTGTAAAATTAAATTTCTTGCTAAGCATTCATTTTTATTCTACCAATCACGATAGAGATAAGATAAGATATTTTGAAAATGGACCAAGGAGCATGACGTTTTTACAGAAAGAGTAAGCTTCTAAGATTTCGGGGGAGGTTTCCTCGGGTTGTTGGAATAGGAGATGGGCTTGCTTAACTTCAGAATCTAAGTTCTCCGTGGCAACAATTTTGCATGATTTCCGGATTCAAACGTGGAGTAGATTCCAAAGCCGGTACTTTGCCTTTACGTTCGATGATGGAAATAGTTTTTCGAAATTAGTGTAGTTTCCAGTATAGTATAGTATAATAGTATATCCTGGTCCGGTTGGTACTAAATTTTTCGGCGAAGGCTTCGGCATGAGACTGGACAGTCTAAATTCTTTTTTGGTATTTTGTTCTTGAAGTAAAAACTGAATTTCTCTGCTCTCACTAGTGGAGATATTTATATGAGATATTCAGGCCCATTTCGTTGGTAAGTGATGAAATAAAATGGCCTAAACACACTATTCTTTGTTCTAAGCATATGATTCCCATGACAACTGTTATCTATTAGCTAGTAGTTGTCTTATTAGATAACTCATACTTTGATTATTAATACTGAGGTTATAATAAGTGTTAGTGCTGGTAGTTAACTTCTAGATTATCGTAAAGTTATGTTAATAACTTCAATTTGGTACTTCAATTGTATTGTTGCAGGATACACCTTACAATATAAAAATGGGAAGACTAACTAATATGGGCTAGCAAGGCAACCCAAAAGGAGAAGATCGCTAAGTCTCGTAAGAGATAAAGCACTCGCACAAGAGAAGAAGAAGAAGAAGAAGAAGAAGAAGAAGACAATCTTAAAAACATTGACGTAACTTCTGATTTGTGCTTTTTTAATACTTTATACGCTTTTCTATAATAATAGGTTTTATTGTTTCCGTTGGTTAGAACAAATGGCATAAATGTTGCAATGTTTTCCTATTATTTGAGGAAAAGGGGTGGTCTATTGGGACTTCGTAATTTCCTCTTCCGTCCATCTTATGGCTTCGCTTACCTTACCCTAACTTTGATAGAATGGTTCATCTTTCCAATTACTCTAAGCTAAGACATGGCCGTCCCGTGCGGGTGTGCAGATTGTGACCCGCACAAATGCGCCTGTTCAAAAGGGGCGCTATTTCAAGACGATAAATAATGGTTCTAAATTTTTATACAACGCTCTTATTCATAAAGTAAGACTTTACTGTATAGATTCCAGGATTTAAACTAAACAGTAAGGCGGTAAAAAACGAACAGTAAACTCAACAGCTATACCTTGTATCTGTTTTTCAAAGTTAAAATTAATGAAATATTATCTGATATCAATAAAGCCCGAAGAACATCTTACCGATTCATCAATAATATCAATAGAAAATAATATTATGGGTGCTCTAGATGTAAAATATCTTATTAGAATGTTGTGGCGGCTAATAAAAGTTAGAACGATAAATTTGCAACAAATAATATGTCATATACAAGGTGAACCTGCTAAGACGAATCAGCTTAATATCTGGGTTATTTAAAATATTACGAAAAATAAATTTAGGCAGATTGTAATTGACAGTGCGTGTACAGGCACTATGTAATGCTAACTTTTTGTTTAATCGTTGACTTTAAGATTTTTCCTTATATATTGCTGTCATATGCCTTTTATAATATTTTGTGAATTTAAATAAATTAAATGCAGCATATGTAATTGTAATATAGCTAATGAAATTGTGTCTGGTTAAACTTGCTATGTTGGGCGCCATAAACAAATTGAACCCCTAAACAAGATATCCTTTCCCATATGAATATTAAACATACACACAAATTAATAAATTGTTTTACCAACACAAGTCAAATATTCTCACAAACCTTTTTTACTTGATCTCAGGGATGCTGCTACAATTGGCCGTCCTATGTAACTTTTCTAACTGGCAACAAACATACACAACAAAAGAAAACCTAGGGAAATTCAAATTATCATTTCAATTATCAAAATCAATTTACACAGTTATCTGTGCTTTCCTTTTATAAAACATAAATTGAATATGTCACACAAAATTAAATACAATAAATAACTACAAGGTTTTATTTATTTGTTCTTTTAATTTTTATAATACCTTCAGCCTCGTACCTGTTCTTATTAAATTATTCAAATATGGCGGGCTACACGTGGTACCTTCTCTTCATGTCGCTTTGGCTCACAGTCGGTTATGTTAAACGTGCGTCGTCCGTTGTTTTTCCGCAAGTATACGTTAATAACTGCAGTTGGTATTGTCCAAATCCAGAAAACAGCAATCAGATGTACACATGTAAGCGCTTTCCCAATTTTAAAACAAAAGTAATTGTCTTTTGAATAGGCAAAAGCGAAATCCAACATCTAACCTCAAAATTGATTTTCAGTTAGGTATTGCTTGTGAATCCGAAGGGCGGGGATGGCTCAGTGGTAGAGAGCCAAGCTTTGGATGTAATAGTCTAAACGCTTTCCAGTTCGAATCGCTCCAGGGTCGGAAATGTTTCTAATTCCGTGAGTGATCGGTACTAGGTCCCGGTCTCCATTTGCCATTGGGGATCAAATTAATGGCACTGCTCGTGTTACGATCGCACTACAGGAGTAACAAGATCATACACAAAAAATCCACCACACACCAGCTGGTTAAGCATGGTTACGCACTAACACGGTAACCCGCAAAGTCGGGCCCTGTTATGCATAGCACAAAGTAGCTTAGCCTTGTCTCATACCAAAAGCGATGGGCCTCTAAGGCCTGTAAATGCTTCATAATAATAATTGCTTGTGAATCCATTAGTTTTATTTATTATGGCACTTTTAATTTCGACGAAGTTCCTTTGATTTATAGCAATTATTATTTCAATGAACTTTCTTGTATATCTTTACCGGTTGTAATTAAAATTATTTAATTGCATTTTTTCTTGCAAAATAATGACATTTAATAGTTTGACGTTTAAGGTTTCAACTTGTCAAATTAAAACAGCACACTCTCGAATGAAGCTTCTTAAGACAAAACACAATCAACCCACGCTAAAATTTAATTCGTCTTCAAATTGTAATTATCTTGATAATTTTTTAAATTTCACATATGCAGAGGGAAATAAATACCTTAGATCGAAGATAAACGGCGAAGAAACCTTTATTTACTTAAAAACACAGCTCGAACATAATTTATGAAGATTGTGGGCTACAATGGGAACGTACTTCCTCGTTGATGGATCTAATGCAACTTACTTGTTTTTTAACAAAAGACTTTCATAAAAGTTTTTCCGTTGCTATGATACGGAACAAAACTTTTAATTTTTTATGTCAACCTCGAGGCGTTCCACCAATGAAATCGCAGCCCTAAATTTACTAAAATAATTACTAATTTCTATAAACTACAATAACTTCCTTATAATTAAAGTTACTAGCAAATTTTCTCACATATTGATATCTCACGACCTATTTCCAATAAAGCATAAGAAAGTTGACAATTCATTTTTCAAATAATTAAATACATTATTATAAACACATTCAAAGTTAATTAAAATTAACCTTACCTTAATCCTTACTTACATAAGAATATTATTACAAACATATTTTTCTCTAAAGAAAAGCATTACATTCACAAATTAACATTATTATATCTAGCTGTCAAAATCATTATGTTTTTACTAATATTTGTAAAATTACAGCTCAAGAATGCACAGATAAGGTTGAAAAGTATCCTCTATGCTTTTCCAAAGATGAAGAGCAATAAAATATCCTGTTTCAAAACCTGATAGTCCAGTTACACCGACACGACAGATCCATATCCTGGATCGGAAGCAGACATCTACATCGTATTTGTATTATGTGTGATTAAACAATTCATTTTACACAGGGTAGCTTAAATTAACTTTATTAGAATTAGCAATAGGTTAAGATATCTCAATTAGAGCATGTTGTAACACAGCAATATTTAAATAAATTTTATGGATTTGGTCTGTGAGTTTAAATTTGTAATGTATTAACGTAAAATCGAAAATAATCAAAGAAACATGTAGCGGATATCATATAAGGTACTTGAGCCAAATAAGGCCACCTAATTTTTATTTTGAAATTTCTGTTAGTAATAACAAATAAAAAGCTCGGATTTGGCTATTAAATGAAAGTTTATTGGTTTCTTAACACAACTGCATAAATTATATAAACAAAAGAAGCAGTCACAAAAAGGTATTAATTGTTGAAAAAAACATTGCTTGTGGGCCTTATTACGTACCATGTGTCTAATAAGGCCCGCCTATAAAATTCGCATACCTATATTTTTTAAAATAAATAGTAAAATCAGGTTTCAGTCGTATGAGCTACACAAGTAATCCAAATCATCATATTCTGGTAAGCCTATATAAGTTTCCCGGTATTCCAAACAGAACAGAACCCTTCGTTGAGAAATTTCATTATTTAAGGCATTCATTACCCGTCTTAAGGATTCTTCTCCCCAAGGGGCCCTTTTTTGCTTTGCCTCAGCCATAGCCCAAAAGCTACATGAAAATAATAATTTAAGAACAAGTCCCCTCCTTTACAGTTTTAGTGTAATCAACCGGGCCTTATTCGAACCTCTTTGTCGGGCTTTATTAAAACCAGCACTTATTTTAGGTTATGAGATGTGATAGGCAAATAAATTAAAAGCAGGGTGATATAAATAAATAAAATGAAAAAGAATATTCCAGGGAATACTACAATGCTACTTTCAAACATAAATTTTGAGTAAATTCAGAAAAATCTTATACTTACTTTTGTCGATTTTAACAACACCGGTGAGTAAAATTTACACTATAGTTTTACTGGGAAATTAAAACATATCTGGTGCGGTTATCTAAAGAAATTATTTGCAGTCATGCCGAGTGAAGACTTTATGGTACTATATGTTTGCAAAATTCTTGAACTACGCAAATATCATTAGTGGGCCTTATTTTCGACCGGGCCTTATTTGGCTCAGGTACCTCACCAGCAAAACATAGTTTCGCTTATGCTGCCTTCCCAAATACATTTTAATGTAACTAGCATATTTTTCTTAAATCAACAATATTAGGTAGAAGACCAATTGTTAATACTACTAACATTAACATATAATTTAAATACAAAATAATAAAAATGTCACCAGGTATCCAAAACGGGTTTTCAGTGCGAGAACCTAGCACAGTCTATTCAAACTATTTGTTGCGCTATGTCATTATTACATATAATAGTGATACTTCGCGAACTGGGTTCTTAAATTATTTTAAAAATTGATTTATACTAATTAAATTAACGCCCTAATGACTACAATCGATAACAACTGACACAAACTATTTTGTTAATGTAAAATGCCGCATTTAAAAGTATTTGGGAAGACAGCATCGGCGCAACTCCGTTTCACGGTATATAATTCAAGGTAGATGTAGTTTTGTTTTATTTTAAATTTTACTTTAATACCACACTTAAAGACTAAATCCAAATATTTTCGGAGTTCTGACGGTAAACGATTTTTAATAAATAGGGCCTTACAGAAAAGAACGTTCTAACCAATGATCAATACTGTCAAAAAATTAATTTTCTAATATTTTATATAAGAGAGATACCAAGTTGATTTATTTTAGTATACTCACCCTGTATTCTGTAAGTCGAAATGTATTATTGTGTTGTGATCTTTTGATATTTAGGGGATGTTTTTTTTATGTAAGTACACATACGTATACCGAGTATTTATATATTAAGAAAATGTAAATACAATTTCTTCAAATTTGCCAATTCGTTTTTATGGGGACGCTGGAAATAAACCTATATATACACATTTGTGGCCAACTTATAAACTACTTTTAGGTACATCAAGTGTTTTTCTTGTTGTATTTCAGCCTTTTACACAATCTCAAATTTTTATAAGATGTCGCTTCAAATTCCATTCGATTTGGCATTCACCGTATAATTTCACATACTTAGCAATAATCTTCCATTAATCGAACATGGAAAGGTGCTCCAGCTTGCTATAATCAAATCCTTCGAAACAATCCTTGTTATGAAATTACAGCAATCGAATGGGGTGTTTTTCTAGAGCATTATCCAATAATAAGGCTTTCTGTGCAATAATTATTTAAGCAAAATCCATTTATTGGTGTTTACATCAAGCGTATAGTTTGTACTTGTGGATGTTAATCTGTAATTAAATGTTTCAGTTCTGTGCGGTTCCGAAAAGTTTGCAAACAGCTTGAAAACGCTTAAACATACACGCAAAGGTATCATTGATTTTGGCTCCCTATCTTAGGTGGTGTCACTAAAAATCAATTTCCACATCATTTCCAACTCGTCGCTAGCTGTCACTCTTTCAAATGCAGATGTGTATCGTTGTACCACGACACACTTACACTGTGGGTGTGAATTGAGATGTCCACAATAGAAGGGTATTGTTGCTACCTCACACCTCGCCTTCCATATCACTCCATCTGCTTTTGTTGCAGGCGCTCGTTATTGAAATATAAATTAAATCTGCAAAAACTTTTAGATTTTTGCGTATGCTGTGTGGAGTGGAAGGTTAAAACGTTATCTGTAGCAGTAGTTGGGCGGAATATCGTATAATATTTTGACATTTTGTTATCTCAGTCGGTCTTTTTGTGTTAATAACGCTACCAGCCAATGTAGGTGGAAGGAATTAATGGCCATATCTAGAATATTTCTCTTTACACCTTTGAAATAAGACATATAAAATTTGCGTTAATGTGTAACGGCCTAACAATTTTAAAGAAATAATCGGATAATACAAAATCATTCTGCGAATGACTTTCAGATCATTAAATCATAGGTTTCCTTATTTTGTTCAGAAAAATTTCCGGCTAGGGTTATGCAATTTCTCTAATATCTGTTGACTAAACACACCTTAATTAATAGCTGAATGTAATTTTATTTTTCGAAGATTACTTAATACATTGGCGTTTAATATGATCACATCGGGACTCGAGGTTTTTGATAATAATACCCGATTGATAATAGTAAACGCTGAAGTAATCCTTGCGTTGCGAAAAATGTTCTTTTTATTTTTCGTTTCCTCCCAAGTTCTTCTATTTTCTGGGGCGACAACGAGCCATCTACAGATGCATAATATTGACAGATATTGCCGAACCAGGGTTTCAATGCACATTCCACATCGCCTCTCTCAATGCGATTTCTTTTAGGGTTTAAATTGTCATTTCTTTGCAGTCTTATATTTCAGTACGTTTAATTGTGCTGCTACATTCCGCTACCTTATTTTATGGCAACTTATCATCTGCTCTAAACTGTCAATTTATTCTTTTGAGCTAAGATCGCGTTCCTTTTTACGTCAGCAATTGCATAGAGTTAGAAGAGAATTGAGTTAGCTGCTGGCAACCACTCTGCAGTATGTTAACCTACGAGAAAGAGAGAGAGAGAAGAGAGAGCTCCGGTAACGCTTGAGCTTAAAAATTACAACAAAAATGTGAGCAAAGAAAGTTATTGCTCAAGGACGAAATTTAAATTTAAATTTAAACTTAAATTTTATTCTTTTTCATGGTAGCTATTATTGTTGGCATCTATGCATATATAAATCTTTTTTATGTTATTTATATTTATATACATCTATGTCTATATTATGTTTAATTGTACGCCACTGGCAATTATACAAAATAAATTACTACTAAATTACTACTATGATCTTGACACGGACTAGGTATATTAAGGTCCTTCACATTTTCCCCTTATTTACCAATAATACCAAAGCTGAACCTTTTACAAATTTTGCTAGTGTTTTTGGCATAATATTGTCAAAGAAATTATTTACATTGCATGCGCTTTGTGATAATTTTAGAAAGAAACTGACCCACATTTATTATTTCTTTGACGATTAATACTATTCAGTAGAATTATTCATTTACAATTGTCCATGTATTAATCATGTCGATATTTCACCTACTTTGTTTTTAATGTTTTCGGTCAAGTATTCTCAAGTTAACTTTTCGGATTGCATACGAATTTATGGATGCATTTTTAAAAATCATTCTAACGAATTCTGCGCTTGGTTGAAGGCAACCCATTCTACATATTTAGTGGCGAATTAATTTTAGGAATGTTTGCATTTCGAAGTTGACACTGTCGGCGGAAACACAGGGTATTAGATTTCGGAAGTTGAGGAGGGGAAGGGAAAGTTTGAACGACTAGTTTAGAAAAGAGGTCGCTTAAAAATCGACTAAATTGCTATCGATTTGGAAAGAATTTTTCCGATTTGAAACTCACTATACCGGAGTTGTTGCCTATGATTGAGGAAGTATTGATACTCCAGGAATTTAATTGTCCAATGTAAAAATTATTCCGGTCAAGACGATATTTTTTTGGTATGCCAGTCCCATCAACTGGTGAGTTAAACATTTATAGAAATTACTTCAGTCTTAAATCTTTCCTGAACTGTAATTCTAATATCCAACGAATAAATTTAGGCAAAATACGTCGCACGGGTGGAAAACCGTAATTAAAATCCAAAAGATTCTGCATTCTACCATTTGGCCCAAAGTGATAAGCAGTCTTCGCAGAGTTACCTTGGGGCCATTGATTGGCACAGACGGAACAGACACGCCTGAGGCGGGTGATATCAGCTCTGGAGTGGAGTCGTAATGATAGCCGTGTCCAATTAAAAGGGAAATGAAATAAAAATTGTTTATGTTTTAAATTTTATAACCTTGCTGTTGTTATTTATATTTTCACTATCTACGATTAGTAATTAATTCATTCTTTGATTTGGGGCATTGTATTGTACTATTTGGGGTTTAGAGAGAATATGTATAGATAATAAGTACAACTTGTAATAATTCGTTTACTGGGGGAACCAATTTTACGTAAACCATATATATATATATATATATATAGGGTACTCCAAGAGTGGGACGGTATTGCGTTGTAATGTGTTCTCAGTTTGAACATTGCTATTCATAGGTGTTTATGATCATCGAATGATATCGTTCTTCGGAGGCCTCCTAATGACGTATTTGCGTAAAAATTTAACATTATTTTGTACTAGTAAGCGCAATTATAGTCCTTAAGTTGTTTGAGTCTTGCCCAAGTAAGTTATTAATTTTTATTTCGGGAACGTAAAATTGGGACTTGTAACGTGCGATTTCGACGCACAGTGTATATTGCGGAGTTTGTTTCAAATTTAGGCAGGTGGATAGCGTGCTTCGGTTTTTCGATTCAATTTTTGGTTTCGCGCATGTTGAGTTTCAATGTCAACTGGAGTTTTAGAATCCTCGAGCCGGCAGAACGATTTTGATACTTGACAAGAGTGTGTGCTTAACTTTCTTCGCGGTCAATTTCGACCAAGGATTTACTCCTAATTTTGTTGAAAGTTCAAGTTTTAAGGGAATTCTTAACCGTGTGGTGCTAGTGAGATTTTCCCTGGTTTTTAACCAATTTATTACACCCTTGAAGAGGTTTTTCTATTTGCCGATTGACATCTTTGGCAAATTTTGAGCTGCTGAAAAGTTCGTAACTACCGGAAAATGAGCTGCTGAAAAGTTCGTAACCACTAGAAGTTTTTTTTTTCCTACGTCGTAGAATTTGAAGAGGTTTTCAAGTCGTATATTCACCACGGAAAATTTCAAGGCCAAATTCCAAGAGCGATTTTGGACGCCAGATGTCCGCTCAGGTGTGCACTGTAGTTGGAATTATTCATAAAAGGTCTGTTTAAATATTCCTTTAAATATTCAAGGACTCTGAAGATCATCCGACAGAATACAACCAAATAACCATTGTTTTATTCAATTTCAAATTGTACCAGTTATATCGAACTAATTTTATAACTTAGAAAATTTTGTTTAAATTCAACACGTACTGTATTTTACAATTTTGTAAACGGTCCGCATATTCCGAGTTTCTGATTTAATTATTATTGCTGTAAAAATTCAAAAGGGAGGATATTGCGTGAACTTTATAATTTTTTTTTGTCGATGCGCTTATACCTCAATAGTGGGTATTTCATCCTTAGTTTACATAACCGAGATCTCGTTTATCGTGAATTAAGCGGGTTACGTATTGATTAACCATTTTGCGAAGCTATTTTGTGCTTCTTATTAATTTTAGCCCTTATTGACGCACTATCGTTTTCTCAGGATTCAGATTGTTCATATCACGTATTGTTAAATCAGACAGGGACGTTTGTGGTCTGTTCTTTAGTTAAACGATATTTATATTTAATATTTGGGGCTAATTGGGGTCAAATGTTTGATATTTGTTTTATAACCAAGTTTAGTTGGTCAAACCTGGATAATTATTTGTAAATTATTTGCACAAATTGATTATACTCGAGAATTGTGTCAAGCTTTTGTGTTTTATTGTGTATTGTAATTTTATTTGAAAGACGTTAGTATTATCAGTAAGGTAAGTACATTTTCTCCGGGAGATTCCTGTTTATCTACGTCATCTTCGAGACAAAGGGTTAATTTTTTTAAACAGGTGGCGCCTAGGCTTACTTCGAACCACCCTTCTGCGACGGTAGCTGGTCGAACCCTTGTTCGAGATACCTGGACCTTACTGGAGTTGTCGTTAGAGATTTTTTTTTGTGTAGGAAAATTATTTCCTTCGCGGTGTCGCCGTTCTTTTAGCTGGGCGTCACAGACTGTTTTTTTAATTGTTGTTTTGAACGATTATTATTGTGGGGGTTGTGTTATATGTATATTTATTTATTAAATGAGGTTTGGTTGCAACTTGTCTTTCCTTTTATTTCAAACGATCTGTAAATAAGCTACGTAAGGGAGATACGAGATAGAAACGTTAGGCGATTAACAATCTTAGGGGCCGACTTCCCATTTTACCACCTCGGGCAATGCTAGTAGATTACAAGTCGGTGGCGCCTATTAATTAATTATTTGTTGGAACCTACCCCTTCTTCGATTAGGTTTCCGGGATACTGGCATTTGTCAACTTGTTAGTTTCTATCTAAGCAGTGGCGGAGTTGCGAGGTTGTTTTTGTAATTAAACTAAATTTTGTATGTAGTAAAGATTAAAGGCGTGACATCATTTTATAGTAATTTATTTGACAGGGCCCAAAGGTTTCTTTAGAATTTACTGTAAAGACAAAATTGTCAGTTAGTGAAACAATCGTATGACATTGAAATAAACTGTCAAGGTTGTTGTGTTTAATATTGTAATAACCATTAAATACAAATTTTTAAGGAAAAAGTTATCATTCCTGTATGTCATCGCTTTCCCAAAGAACGGGTCGGACTTGTACGACTACCTAGGAAAAACATCGTTTATAGTAATCGTAATTTCGTTGATTATGTTAACAATTTTTTCTTCGGGCTATTTTCGTCCACTAGCAATAAACTTGTTTGGAGACATTTTTTCGGTTGTATTTTTAAGCTCGAGTGGTAGTGTAAGTTAGCAGGCCGCAGGCTGACAGACACAATCAAGAGAGGTGGTCAAGGGCGTAACCAAGGGGGGCAAGGGGGTAGCTGCTTCCCTTCCAAGGTAGAAAAATATAAATAACGAATTTCTGAAAAATGGATCAATAGGTTGCTTATTGGTATGTCAACATTTTGAAAGAAACAAATTACGAAATAGAGACCTTCGCCCCATCTGTTAAAAGTCATAAGAACTACAACTTGTACGTGTATTAAACACGTACAGGTGGTAGTTCTTATGACTTCTCACAGATGGATGTATATTAGCTCGTGGAAACAAGGAGCTCTCTCATTTCACGAGGCATCAACAACGAGAATATTCCAGAAGCTGTTTACCTCGTACATATTTAAGAGCACGCGCATTTTGGTTAGAGCCAGTGCAGTTAAGTTACATTCACACAAGGGTCACAAGTGTGTGCAATTTTTACGACAGTAAAGTTTGTTGTTTCGTGCCATCTACTTTATTACAAATTATACAAAAATGGATATTAGAAAGTTCTTTGGTAAGAATGGTAAGTATTGGCGTTTATTTGGGTATCTACGTTTGCATGTGTTACGCCTTATTCTGAAGGAATGGATGTGAGAAGGGAACTTTTGGAAGGCAAAAATACAAATTTCAAAGGAGTTAAAAAATTAGGAAGCTGCTAAAAATACGATACCACAAAAAGTACATTTAGGCCATATTGGGTACCTAATACGGCCTGCAATGTAGAAATAAAGAAATATTCAGATTAAACCTATTTAATTCATTTGTAGAAAAGAAACATACATAAGACTTAAAAAAGAAACTTTTACATTTATGAATTTTAGAAAAAGAAAACCTACACATCACACTTTGGGCATATAAAATCGTTTTTATCGTTCTTTGTTAATCCAACACATTCCTCATGAACATATGTCACACAAGCAATGTGCATGCGCATGTCCTTCACCACATCTTCCTTACAGATGTCATAAAACCAGGATTCTAGTGCAGGTTTTTTTAATTTTTGCTTCATAGGAGGTTTTGAAGGTTTTGATACTTTGGCTTTAGTTGCTACATCTTTGACTTCATTTCTTTTGGAAAACAGGGTTTTTTTCAGAACAACAGCCCGACTATTGATAGCCTTCTGTCTATTCATAACCTTCGGAGTGCTATTCTCTGAAGTAGATAGTAAGTCGGATAATGTGCTCGTATTAACAACTAACTCCTCATCGTTAGATCAAATTTCTTCATCAGAATCAGCAGTAACAGGATCACTTCTCTCCGTGGACAGGACACGCTCTTAAGCGTTTGCCAACTGACATACCTGAAGTTCCAAGCTGTGGAGAAGTGGTGAGACAGTTGTCGGAGTCGATGCCGCCAGAGGTTCAGAATGATCAGGGACCAGTAACTGAGATGCTGTACTTGGTTTGAAGGCATCTTCAGGAATTGCATGTGGATCATAAGGATATAAACCAGTAGCTCTAAATCCTGATTTGATGTTTGCCGGTGTCATAGATTAATCCCACACTGGGGTGAAGATTTTTCCAAAACGTTATTTGGTTAATGTCCGTTCACCATGATTGTGCCAATACAGCGTAACTTGTTGGTCCCAATGATATCCAAAAGACCGAAATACTGCTTTGTTAAGGGGCTGAAGCTCATGTGGTGTATTGGACGGAAGGCAATACAACACAGTATCATACCCATCAGCTGTCTCTACAGTTTCGTAGTCTAAGTGGCTCTTGGCGCCATCAAAAATAAGTATGCTCCGACCTGCAGGTTTGTGACTTTCAAAATGGTGCAACCAATAGACAAAACATTTCGATGTCATAGAAGTTTTCTCAGTCATACGACAAACTGAACCAGGTGGCAAATTCTGGTTTCATTCGTTTGCCCTTAAACAATATCATTGGAGGAATCGATCAACCTACTGCATTCGCACACGAGATAACCGTTACGTTTTCCCCATGTTCGTTGACTTTTGGGTCTTTGTGTAAATTCAATCCACAGCCTTTCTCGTCCATAGTAAACAGTGTTTCAGGTTTCCCAAAAACGTCATTATCTTCGAAGACCTCTTTAAATTTTGCAAAATGATCTCCAACAATAAATTTATTTAATTTTTTGGCTCTAGCAGGATGTAGATTTTGCGATTTTCTAATAGAAACAATGGGGTAGGCATTCAAAAATGTTCTTACCCATTTATGGCTTGCAATTTGTTTTATGTCCAAAAACTGATGTTTAAATTTATTTTCTTTGCAGTACTTGTATGCGCATAATCTCAATATTTTGGTTGTTATTGGGTAGCCTACTTCTGCTAATCGTATAATTCGGGCACAGAGCTCCGCATTTTGTTGCTCACAAAGCTAAAACTTTCGTCCCAACATAGCATTCACATTGGAATTCGATTGACATACCTGCGAAGAGTTCTACGGGGAATACCAAATTTCACTGCTGCTTTGTAATCGGACATTTGCTTGGTGATAATTGTCTGTGAAGCTTTCTCAAAGGCTTCCCGAGTCTACTTACCTCTCTTCTTGTTAACCACTGAACTCATGACTGAAAATAAAATAAGTTAGTGAAAAAGCAGAAAATAAATCATATGTATACCCTATTTGGCCTACCTAGGCCATACACCAGGAAACTTTTCCCCCAAAAACTAATAGAAACAAACTTCGAAAGTAAAATGTGGTTACATCATTAAAAATAGACAAAAGATGCTGTCTATAAGCACATTATCAATTGTTTTGACCAGCTTTAACTAATGATTAAAAACAGATACTTACTCGCACAAAATTACAAGAAGTTACTGAACACAATGGCGCTCTCGCAATAAATCGGTTCTAACCACGTTCCTGCACTAACACCGGCGTATGAATACATCAGCTGACTCAAACGAATTTTGCAATCTTGCACTTGGTTCCATCTTTCGGGTTTATCATGTACTACTTGAGATCTCGTGATTGGCCATTTTGAGTTCTATGCCATAGAGGGTACAGTTACCTTATATTTTATTTTTTGCAGTGAATTTAGAACAAAAGAAAAGTACCAGCACCAGCAGCAGCAGCAGCGATGAGGGCAAGGAAGTATAACCACCCTCTGCTTCAGACACTGTGACTGGCGAAAATATGTTAAATGAGTAAGCCATGCTAAGCATTCATCGTCAGTGGGTTTTGCCAAACAAGGAACAATTAGTGGAAGCTGTAGTTAGAAAATTTGCAAGAAATACTCGCAAACTACTGTTCAAAAATTAATTGATTAAGATATAGCGATTTTCTTTTGTAATTGTGTATTATAGCACGTCCCCTCCCCATGGACCTCCTTCCCCTATGCAAGAAGTTGCAATCAGAAAGGTGCCCCCCATAGACTCCCCTCCCGCATATAAGAAGTTGCATTGAGAAAGATGCCCCCCTCCTTGCGCTTTAGAGCTGGATACGCCCTTGAACGTGATGTTAGTTAAAAGAAAAAATTAACATTTTAGAACAGTAGTATAACTTGCCGAAATAAGCCAGCGAAATGTAGCAGCACAACTAAACATTTCGTAACCAATTTTGTGTAAAATTTAGAATAAAACGAGATTTCATGCACTTTAGTGGTTGATGAGCTAGCCACACGTCACCTTGGTTCTCTGGTTCTGTCATTGTATTTAGTTGCATAATAAAGCGATAAACTGAAAACTATGATTAAAAAATCTGCCAATTGTGAAGTGTGGGCTTTCGAATTCTACTGTCCAATATATATTTATGGTATCATGCGTGAAGGAAAAGTCAGGCACTGGTGTAGATATTTCTGAGATAAACGAACAAACGTACACAATGAGATACGAAGTGGGAAACCTTCAATTATCAACTACAATTTTGTGCAAAATATAAAATAAATTCACGAAACCCGGCGTATCTCGATGGTTTTCTTCGAAAATAGCTTGGAATTTAATAAAATTACGGTAGGTACCACAAACTTTGTGCGAGGTAGGTGCCAAACATGTTAACGGGTGTTCATAAAACCAGCGAATGGCCTCTGCATGCAAACAGTTCAAGCAAACGTTCGAGAACCTAAAGCTCACGGCTACTGTTTTCAGTCACAGGAAAGGCGCATTGTTGGTTAATTTTCTAGACCCTGTACGACAAATAATGCAAACGTGTGCGGCGAGACTCTAAAAAAGGGCTATACAGAACAAAAGGCGAGGATGGCTGACATCTGGAATCGTGCATTTGTGCTATATCCACCGACTGCACGTCGCGGCTCGCACTGTGAAACTCATTGAGCAATTTAATTGCCTTATTTTTAACCATCGTCCATACTGTTGCAACTTAGCGCAAGTATCTATCACCTCTTCCTCCTTTTCCTCTCTCAAAACAAAAATTTTTTCGTCGCAGGCGGCAACATTCTGTGATGAAGCTGTACAACAATTTGTACTAAGATATGATAAGTGTTCAAAATCGAATGGTAACTATGTAAAGAATTATTTTAGGAGCGTATCTAAAAATTAGGCATAATAAGTTTTCTTAATTACATTTTTGTTTTACGGACGATCGGCCCGAAATTTCCGCCTCGTATTACTAGGAAAATATTCTCAAAAATATATATTTTTTTTATTTTTTTAAGTACATAATAACTTTATTAGCCATGTTTTAAAAAGAGGTAAGTGTTTTTGCTAATACTATAGATGGTATTTTAAGTTTTAATCCATACATATTTTTTCAGATTCTCAACCATACAATATTAGTCTCTTTTGGGTATCGTTTATTTTTTTAATAACATTATTATACAGAATTTAGACGAATTGTTTAAGAAATAAACAGGTAAAAGTACCCCAAAATATGATTTCCTAATTTGTATTACTTCAGTTGCTAGGAATAGGAAGTCTAACATTTGGAGAAATTACTTTAGGAACCCACTGTAAAATAATAATCAAACATCAATCTTCCCCTATAATTCTACAAAGCATTTATTAGATTGTTTAGCAACATAATTCACAAGCATATGGAAATTCCGATAACATCTAAATCACACCCTAGCTGCAACCCTCAGTTGCTATAATTGGGAGTAGAGCAAACAAGTGTGGATTGATTATCAATTTTCAACGTTCCGCAGACATATGGCGTTCGAAATTTTACATTTCTTACGAATCCTTTGTTAAAATGAATCTTCACTAGGAGGTTTCGGAATTTTTAAAGTTGTTGATAGTTAAAGGCTCGACGCAACCATTCACCATTAGTCTATTTGATTGACTATAGAAAGGAAGAAGCAATTGTGTGGCAGATGCTGCCAATGAGTAATGATCTTTATCAATTAGATTGATGTGTTCGGCGCCCGCAAGATGGCGAAGTAGGCGTTCCTCGACTTTATCACCGGTATATTCCCCATTCTCTGAAATCTTGTTATTTGATAAATTTAAAATGGAAGCAACGCAGTCAGGATATTGTTAAACGTACAAAATGTTTCAACATGCCTGTAAAATTTCAAAACCGTCGGATTTTCAAGTTGTAGTGAAATTAATTTTTCAAGTTTGCTTTGTTCGAAAACATTACTTATTTGTTTAACTCCTGTAACAATTGTTGATGAAACGATTGCTTTACGGAAACTGTAGGTATTTGTTGTTTGAAACAAAATAATAATTGTTTTAAGAAATTATATGTAAACTGTGGAATTATGTATTGCAATGAATAAAAAACTTTTGTAGGTAATTTATTTGTTTATCTTTATTTTATCGCACAGTCATCATTTATTATGGTTGTAAAATGAGTTATACAGTAACCTAGAAATAATTGAATGGCATTTTCACAATGAATTTATTAGTTATATTTGGATGAACTTAAAAAACACACACACACTGGATGAAATAGGCGTCCCTCACAACAGCGTCGCAATGTGCAGGTACAGAGAATGGGCTTGACACTATAATCCGCCAAAGGCGATCGACTAATTTGCAATGAAGTGCCTCTTGTTTGGGTTTAAAATCCCAGCGTACTTCTATAAGATCCGACAATTATCGATGTGCTGTTTTCACCCCATGGTAAAACAACGAAACAAAATTTACACCACGTATTCCCATCGAAAACCCAAGCCGACACTTGCAGCACTCGATTTATTTACGGCCCTCCCCATGAAGATGTAATTTGGGAAGATCCGAAGCCATCAGAGATCGGAAATTGCCTGAGTGTAAAAATCAACGCGATCCTTCATTCCCCCAAAAGATTACACCATAATATGAAATTTCATGAAATGTTCTAGAACAAGTTGGCACGTTGATTCTCAGAAGCGTCCGTGGTCAAGCGCAAAAAAAAACAATGCTCGGCAATTTCGACACAAAAAGGAACTGGCAATCTAACTCAATTTTAGAAAGACGTAACAAAATAGCGAAACGGTAACCCAAAATAAGACTGCAATTAAAATAACGTTTTAATTCTTACGAAGCGGCAATCCAATTAAGAAATTAATTCATATAGAGCAGCAATTTTTAAAAGAACATAACACGTTAAAGAAAACTTGATTTGTTTGCCATGCTATGTGTATGTTGGGTTGCGTCAATCACGTTTAAGGTAGGACGTTTTAGCTGGCACACCCTATACAATTAAGTCGCCGTTTGGTTAAAGGAGTATGAATATTTCATGATGAAAATAAAAAAGTTTGTCCAGACCATTGTTATGTTCATTTGATTTTGCCACTTCATCAAAATTAAAGTCATATTTTAATTGCTGTTCTGTAGCCGATTACTATATTTTTATTTCCCATATATAGTTTTAGAGAACCTTTTGTTGTAACCATGCAAAATTGCCGATTAATGTTTAGTCTGCGCGCTTGGCCCTGGACGCGATCTGCGAATATACGTGTTAAAATTGTTCCAGAATTATTGCACCATATTGCGCAATGTGGTGTAGTTTTTTTGGACGATGCATATTCGCGTTGCGTTTCCTCGTGAGTCAAATTTCCACCTTTGCTCGGCCCGGTCACCCGATACCATCTCCGGGGACCGGCTTTGGGAGTGAACTGACGTGTTTTTTTTGGATACCGGGTTGTGTAGCAGCTCTTCTGCTAATTGAGTTATCGTTTCGTTTTTTGGTTTAGTCAAAAGAATCTTCGACTTGTGTCGGATTAAAAATATTAGCAGAGTGTCAGGTTTTTGCAAAAACAATTCAGTGAATTTGTTTTCTCGACTTGTATCAGATAATAGCGATCAAACCCGTGGAAGTTCTGTTCAGCGGCGGCGGTATTAACATCTGAAATTCCCGCCTCTTCTCTCTCGACGTTGAAAAAGCCCTGTCAGAAGCGATCGAATCTTCAGGGGCATACCAGTGAATTTTTCCCGCTTCCCGAAGATCTTAGGAACACCCCAGTCGTGCCCCTCTCTCTACTCTCTACCGACGCAAACTAAGGTAAAACAAATTGTTAATTGTGTTGTGAAAACTATTTCCGAGTTAATCTTCAAGTGTCATGTACTAATTTTTTTTTAAGTGCAACTTAAAGCGACTTGCAGTCACCAGTTGTCCTTTCTTCTCTTGGTTAACTGTAAAGTGTCTTCATAAAATGTATTAAATTGTAAACTCCGACGCCACTGGCTGCGTAGATCTGTTCTAAGAAATTAAATATCGCAAGCCACTGACGGCGAGCCTCTTTCAGTTCGAACGTTCCTACAAAATCTTGTATTATTTAACTATAAATATACGAATTTCAAAATAATAGTTATAATTTTTGTATCCTGTCAGTAATCTAAAAAGTAGTTAAATTATATTTGTCTTGAAATTTACCACATCTTTTATTTTTGTGTATTTTTATCTTTGTGTGCATGAACTTTGCAAACTTTACATATAAGAGCAGGCACAATAAAGGATGAGTCCAATCCCCGTAAGCGTTGGCTTCTCGGCCTTCCACGAGACTGGTAACTTGCTGCGATTTGGAAGGTGGTGCCCGTTAATTTTGACCTACCCTGTACACAACTAGGAAGATTTCCCTCCCGTAAGCGGTTTCCGTGAACCATCCCTACTCCTCTGAGCTAAGCTGTAGGCCTTTTTCTACCTATCCTGTTGCGGGTCGATGAAAGAGCTCGTAGCACCATTTCTAGCTTGTTTTCGACAGGACTGCTATTAGATTTCCATGTAGATCTTAATTTTTATATAACCCTTCTTATAAGTTTTCTTAAGGTAATTCTTATTTTAAATATGGGCTATGGTAAACTGTGTAGTCGAACAAGACGATAACGTTTAACATAAGACATTCAGAATAATTCGCTGCTGCCAATTGTCGTGTTAATAGTAATTAGTGTTGTGAAAATGAAATATAATTGTGTAAATCCCGTCCGTTCACAACAACAACGGAAGTCTTGTCTGGGAACTTTAACTTTAAGCTGTAGGGCTGAACAAGATGAAAACGGCAGCGATGTAAATTATTTTCGCAAAGTACTCTAAACGGTAGATGACTTACAACGTAAGTCTCCTTGTATTTGTTTGGAGTTTTCCACAGGCTTCGAATGTATGTTTGGCAACATAAATGGTCAAACCATTATTCTTAAAATATCTATTATTTTTTATTAATTTAAATTCATATATTAACACAAATAAACACTTGACAATGATTAAAATGTATTGAAAGGAAATTTTAGGCACGTCAGGAAAAGTAAACGAAATTCAGAAACTTAGTTGATTTATTAGATTTCTCCACTGAAGTATTCTAGATATCTATAAATAGTTTTTAGAGAATTACCAGTATACTTTTTGGCGGCCATACTACTGCTTTTGGAAAATGATTGCCTGTTTAAATTAATTTACTAACTTTTTACATTTCTACGTATCATCTTGCGTAGTAACTACTTTTTTTTGAGAAATTTCCCACCCTGTTGGTTTTTTACAGATGATTTCTAGTTTTTTTTATATTGGTTGATAATATAAATTTTATCTCTTATTTTTCAAATTCTCTAGTTTTACTAAAGTTCGGTCATATTTCTAGCTCAGCGGGAGTTCATTGTTAAGTTGCGGTTGGTTAAAATACATACTGTATACGGGTTGTTCAGTGATATTTATAATGAAAGTCCTCTTCGTGACAATATGAATTCCGTAGCCGTCTCATCTGTCTCAACGTTTTCGTTCTCCAAACCATGTTGAAACACAAGCAGAACCTAAATTGATTCATCTCATAATGCGCGAATTTGTGTGTATTTGTATGTATTGGACCAGTATGAAATCCAACCTTAGTAAGAAATTCGGGTTTTACTCTGTACAGTTCTATTAGCGCAACGCGGCACACACGGAAACCGATTTTCGCGGCGGTAACGTGGGCGTGTCAACTGTCAAGATCTTCCTCCAAAACAGTAAATATTTATGTAATTAGTTTGTGTATTAAAATAATTCATAGCATACATTCTGATTTAGGTTCTATATTTTTTAATAAAATTATGATACGTTCTGAAACAATTAGTAATAGTACTTTTAACCATGAAACTTCATTTCGGCTTTCTATATTAAGGTCAAGCCATGTTAATCACCACAAATTTAATTCGCAGCATTCGAGGAATCCTCATAAAAGTAGTACTCGACTAATAGTAGTAAACAATAGCAATTATCAATAAATTGCAGGGTGCTACTAGAAATAGTTCAAAATCATTTACTGTAAACCTGTTAACTTTTTCACAATAGCTTGTATTTTAATGTTAAAGTTTAAATTAATAGTTTCAGACCTTAGAAATCTTTAATTGTACTTGTACTGTATTTAAGAAAATTATATTAAACTACCAAAACAAATATTTCATAGTTTGGAATATGGTATTAACATCATAAACATTAAAAATTCGTATTAAAGTTCTTTCATATAGTACTTACAAAAAAATGCTTTAAAACTATCCGTAACGCCCAAGCCTGTTTTAAAATGCACTTGCGTCCATTTAAACAGTTTTAGCGTTCCATTGCAATAAAAAAATGTAAAAGATCAAAGATACAGGGTATGAAGGTACAAATACGTTTGCTTTATTAAATTTAAATCTCACATTTCTGCACAACATATTTTTTATTTTTTTAAAGAATTTACAAAACGTGGATGGCAGCCCAGGTATTTTACTAGACATTTCTTATATTTCATATTCTTGAGACGGTTTTTTTAATATCTTATCGAACGCATCAGAAATTTTAACAATACTAGGAACTATTAAGGGGACTACTTAATAAATCAATACTTAAAATACCAGTCAATCTTGTAATTACTGAAACACAGGAAACTGAAAAAAATATTACAAAAGGGATTTCAGAAACGAGTCGTTACCTTTTCATTTATTTTTAGCTCGTCTTTTATTGATTTAAAACTAGTTGGAGATTTTTCTTGCATATAAACATTCACATTTTCGTCACACATTAGCTGCTGAAACAAATTCGTATTCAGAGCTTTTTTTTGGTAAGAAACGATTAATTTAATAGGGGACCTATTGTGGGATACTAATCCTTGCACTCTATTCAGCAAGGGTGTGCGTTCTCTATGGTAGTCCTACAGAGTGGCTCTCTTAAACTGGGTTGACCCGATCTTGATATACACTCCAGTCAAGTGGGCTGTGGGAACCCCGTGGCTCCCATCATCCACCTCTTAATTACTATTTAAGTAGGGCTGGTTGTCGTTGGTCTTTTATAAATACGGTGTAAATGTGATTTTATTTGTCCTTGGAAATTTTTTATGTAGACAACAGTTTAGGATTTTGCAATGATCAAATTTTTGCTATTGCTAATTATTTCTTTAGAAAGTGAAAAATATTTGTACTGCACCTATATATAGGTACCTAGTGATATATGAAAAACATCTTCAGATTAACTATTTTTACAATTTAACGATTTTAAAATATATTTTTATTGTTATTATAAGGGATACCACTTACAATAATAATTAGCGTTACTTGGTAGTCGAAATTTTCAATTTTCAACCGCATAGTAATTGCTTCTAGTCACCAAATATGTTCCCAAATAAAACAATTAATGTATATAACTTAGAACATTACAAAAGAATTTACAAAGTACGGTGGTTTGCTATTTTGTAATACGTTCTACCAATTATTCTACGTAAGTAAGATTTTTTAAAAATCTAACACTTTTCTTCGGGATTACATAAAATATTTTTGTAGGTCACGATATTAATACACGCATTTGAAAAATATTTTTTTGTCAATAGAAATGATGGATTTTCCAGAATTTATTTACACTTCCAAAATTCGCCTTACAAATACAATACCGAATTATAAAAAATTCTTTTCGTTTGGCTAAACTTGAAAAGTATAAAAGTGTACGTTAAAGCAATATGTTTGTTGTAACAGAATTCGAGGTAAACATAATTATTCACTCATATTGGAATACGTTTTTGACCTACTATACCTAGGTATTCTATAAAACTTCAGCTTCAGCAGTATTACATTGTATAATGTTTCTGTCTCTGTTAATGACATACGTATGACGATCAAGTGATATTCATTCATTAATAACTAAAACCAGAAAATGCTTTCATGCTATTTTTGAGAATTATTTAAAATATTGTTCCATTTTTACTTCTCACTTTTACTGGTTTTAAATTATTTATTTTAAGGTTATTTTATTTAGCATTTTCCATGTTAATTAAAAGGATTTCCAAATTAAACTTCCGATTCCTGGAAAATTGTTTTACGTTGAAACATTATTCAGTAACATAGTCGACTGGAAAAGGTAACTCTATCAATTTCCTGGGAAGAGCATAATTTAAATGGTATTTTAAAGTGTTCATTATCTTGAAGAAGCCAATAACAATAAATCGCTAATGTGTGTTTAATTTAAATCTCTACATGCATGCTAGGGTTTTATCAATAAGTATCGATTAACCAGACCAACGAATTTATTTCATAGTGTTGTTTTATATCTTATTATGTTGCTCAATATTTGATGTACATTACAGAAATTAATAATTTTTAGTTATTTTAAATTGCTAGTTGAGTTTACATTATAGTACACTTATCTAAACGAAATTAGGTATCTAATACAGAAACTATCACCGCTGTGAACTTTTTTCATCAAATCGAGATTGTATAACCAAAATTGCGGGAAGGAAGATTGTGTTGGAGATGCTTTGCTATAATATCCAATGCCAATGTCAATATCATTGGGTGATAATTCACAGCGTTAATTTGTGTTATGTTCTTGTTTTACAGATCCCGTTCATTGCAGTTTTTTTGAAACCATGTTCACATGCAATTCATCTCTCAAAATACATTTGCACATCCTGTAGAAATTCATACGAAAGATATTCTGTTATTGTATTTAGAACAACCTTTTTTGCTATGTACATACGAAGTTTAAAAAATTAAATAAAGAGACTGGTAGTGTAGCGTTTGATCTGGCAACACTGGGGACGCGGGAGTGGAAGGGGTGGCAGGTGAACATGTGACACGCCTTCAGTACAAGTTTGAACACGCTAGAGTCATTTGTTGTCCATAGCGATTTTTTCGTGAAACCGTTTTTTTCTAGTACGTTCTGAAAACGAGTGACATCAATTTCGAGCCCAGTTGTATGCTATCACGTTTTGCTTCAGACTTGGGCACAGTGCAACAAGGAAACTTTTGCAAAACTTCGGCAGGCTTATGGAGTCAGTGTTTTGCCAAAGGCCCAGGTTTTTCTGTGGCATTTTCAGGAAAAAGAGAGTTGATTGACGATGAACCTCGCTGCGGAAGGCCTTCATTTTCAAGAACCGATGAAAATGTCGACAGAGTCCGGGATCTTGTGCGTTCAGATCGTCGGTTGACAGTCAGAATGATCGGGGAAGAGTTGAATTTCATTCACACCACCGTTCATCAAATTTTGACCAATGAATTGAGGATGAGAAAAATCTGCGCAGAAATGGTTCCGAGCTTTTCGCAGGATCAGAAGGACCTCAGGAGGGAACCTTGACGTTTTGGAATCTATTGAAAATAATCCCCATTGTCTGGAACGTGTCATTACTGGTGACGAGTCTTGTGTGTTTGAGTGTGACCCGGAAAATAAGCGCCGGAACATGGAAGGGCACACTTCAACCTCTCCAAGGCCAAGAAAGTAAGAATGAGCAAGCCGAAGATCAAATGCATGCCGATAGCCAGGGAATCGCCCACAAAGAGTTTGTGTCTCAAGGCCAAATGGTTAATCAACACTTTTACAGTGAGGTTCTTGAAAGACTTCGAAAAAGGGTGTTGCGTGTGAGACCACACATCGAAAACAAGTGGGTGTTGCATCACGACAATGCGCCTTGGCACACAGCAATTTCAATACGACGTTTTGGCCAGTAAAAATATTCTTATGGCTCCTCAACCTCCTTATTCGCCCGATTTCACTTCTTCCTCTTCCCGAGACTGAGAAATCATCTCAAGGGACGTCATTTTGGGACACTGGAAAACATTCATATGGCTGTAACCGGCCATCTGAAGGCTATTCCAGTATCCAAGTTCCAGCACTGCTGTAAGGGGTGGAAGAACCGTCTCCACTGTGAAGGCGACAATGTTGAATTGTAATTTTGTTGGAATAAAAAAATTGAAGAAAATCAGTCTCATTACTTAATTTACACACTCGTATCTTACATTTCTACACAGCTTATTACTTACGAAGCAAAGCATAGGGCATACTTTTATTTATTATTATCTACTTCAGTTTTCCAATATGATCGTTAACAGCTTCATTTAATTTCAATTAACAGTCAAATAGATAAGTATTTGAAACAAAATAAATAAATCTAATAAATTATGTGGGAAGTAACAACAAGGGAAACTGTTTATAAGAGGAAAACAATGCAAAATATTTCAAAAATTCAATTCACACCATGTAGAAACAGTACAGAACTGAAACTTGAGAAAAAAAACATAATTCTAAGAAATTTGCTAAAAAGGAAGACCAAAAATACATGATTTAACCAAATTAAAAATAACTAACACACCTTAAACCTAACCAGCATTAGCACTTTATTTGAAGTTCTTCATAAGTTTGCAACATTTTTCTCCTTTTATATACCTAACAATCATTACTGTTAATATAACAATCGAATACTAATAGGGATTACAATGAAAATGCCACTAACTAAAACACAGGAAGAAATACTTTCTGTATTATACAGGGCCGTAACCACCGAAGAGCAATTCGAGCACTCTGTTTCATGAGCAAGTAAAAAGGGGGCGTCAAATTTTCCACGTTGACCAATTTTTTTTTATATTTGACACTACTTTTATCGTTGGTTACAGAACGAAGCTATACTTTATTACAATTCTTCCTCCTATTTTATGTGAATACCATAATTCAGCGATTTTAAGAACCGTTTCCCTAATTAGTTGATTCTCATAGATATTAAAGCTTTATTATAGACTTATTTATTATTTTTCTCGTCTGTCGGAATAGCATTCCAATAGTGATTCATATTCATGTTTTCATCAAACACCGAAAAGCTTAATTTGTTTCTTATTTTAATACCACTGCATGGCCCGATCACGATCTCTGTGTTATTACATGTTGTTTTAATTAATTGATAAATCTTACGCCCAATAGCAGTTTATTGAGTATCTTGCCTGTTATATAAATGCAGTCATACATTCTTTAAATTCCTTTTGTATTCCAAAAAATACTAACCATAAGTTTTCCATCTTTGGCCTAATCGTTTTGGCTTTGGGGGAACTCGCATACTTCTACTGTGGTGATGGTTCACTTGGTTCTAGCAATTGTGTACGAAATCCAAGTTTCGTCGCCAGTCGTAATGAGATTCATGTACTCATCGCTCTCAGTTTCGAAGTCAACATCTTTAGCACCCACCTGGCACAACGTTTGTAGTGCTGTAGCCTGTTTCGTAGAGTACAGTACCTGCAATTTTAAAAAGTTCTGCGGCCATTTCCGAATTCGTGGAAGGGCCATCTTCACGAATTTTCTTGTTCACTTTTTCACATGATTGTAGTTGATGAATCGTTCCTTAACGTGCACGTTCCTTCGGTCATCTCTGAAATTCCTACACCAGTGACTGACCTCTTCTTCATTCATGATACCTAGACCATAACCCTCGCATATTTAGTATATTTGACGGTAAATTGAGCCAGTGTTTTCGTTTATTGCATAAAGAAAACGAATCACAACGCGCACTTCATACTTTGTGGAATTTTTAATTGTAGTGTTTATTTCGGCGCTTTATTATAAAACTTAATACAGTGACAGTAAAGTGACGTGTGGTTAGCTCATCGACATATAGAGTACCCTCACAATGCACCAAATTGACTATGCCTCTCATTCGGCGGGAATATTTATACGATCCTTAGTTTCCGAATAAGCCTATCCCCCCTCTCCCGCCTAATAAAAATTACTAGTCCAACTGTTAATTATAGTTATATTGATATTGTATACAGCCGCAGATAGAACTTTAAAATAGTTATTTCATTAAAGATGAACGATAAAACCCACATTATATTAAGAAATATTCACCGATTTTATTTCACACCATCATTTCCAGTCATATATTTCCATTTCACCATTAAAAAAATTAATGTAGTTAATTGAAATATAGTCTATTACATTTTAAACAAATACGAACGTAGAACGTTTGTAATGAAAAACAAAATACGTAGGTATTTAGGTTTTCTCTGTTATATACTATGCAGTATTATGCCGGCCTCGGTGGTCTAGTGGCTATTTGCCTTTAGATCGAAGGGACACGGGTTCAAATTCGGCCGAGCTCGGTGAGATTTTTCTAGCGGGGAAAAATCTAAAAGTGCGCCTTCTGTCGTATAAGAAGCAAAGCCGTAAGTCCCGTGCCACTGCGATGTGTGACACGTTAAAAATCACTACTGGTGCTGGAACTACTGGCCAGATAGGCAAAATTCTTAATTAGGGTGTATAATAAGCCAATGATAGCTGCAGTGCATAGAGATGCTTGGAAAACCGCGTCCTGGATCTCGCTCTTATAAATCAACAGCATGCAGTGTTATGCGCCCTACAATTGATCTGCTCCTGGAGCCTAATATGAAGTTGCGCCACTGGTAACATCTGAACAAATCTTCAAAAACAAATATTATGTCCAAAAATAAAATTAAAAATTAGTAAGAATTTAAGGAAACTAACTTCAAGTGTAAAATCTATTACCATGAGGCTATTTGTTGAAAAGATGGATAGTTTGACAGTACGATCTAATTATTTATTTGTATAAAAAAGTATAACACAGTGAATAACAGATTAAAAGTTTAGCAAACGTTGGCAAACCTTTCGAAAATTAAGAAGAACACACTGTAAATGAATTTTTCAAATTTATAGATAATTTTTGGCATTATATAAAATTAAATTAATGTCAATTTAATGTTTGCAGTGCAAAGTAAAGGGAAGCTTCTATCAAGTTTTAATGAAAACAGAGAAAAATTGAAATTTAAAAACTACAACTGACGATTTGTGTTCATTGTGTTACAAAATACAAAACATTACACCTCAAAGTTATTTAAAGATGTATGTTTTCCGTTAACACTGCGAGTACATTTCTACTATGTAAAAAACCAGACAATTAAAAATTTTGTTGTACGAATAAAAAATCAAAATTAACATATGTTTAGTAGGCTCATATTGAGAAATCCATCATAAATCCACAATTTTTCTCATTTTTAGTTATATATTCACATACTTCAGCAAAAAGGAGCATTATTCGGGTTAGCTTAATTTGCATATTTTTCACTATACATGGCCTTTACAGCGTCGTTATTATTTACCCTATTTATGCCCCTGATTTTAAGTTTTCATGCTATATTTAAAACGATGAAATGGATCGTTAGTTTACATTCTCTGACATCATTGTGGTCTCTACGAGTCATTAACGTGCATTGTGGGAATGCGAGGAGGACTTCTTATGTGCTTTGAAGAGTTAATGATTAATTATTTTTGTAATTTTGTAATCCTTTTTTAATCAATTAAGTTGTGTTTGAATGGAGCGCTAATGCTGGTGTCAAGGGCTGCTGATTGTTGACGCCGACTTCTGAATGCTTTCTAATGGTAGCCCTTGTTCTCTTTATTTTTCTTTTGAACGTTATTTTGGTAATGCTGGGATTTTGCATAGTGGTTCAACAAAAAATAATATGTTTTTAAATGTCAGCGAATCAGACAGATGGCATAGAATTCAATTTATTAATTACAAACAGGTTTTTATCTGAGTTTTTCAACGCAACGGAACTGATGAAATTCCTTTTACAAACCGCCTCCGAATTATGCATTAATATAAATTACCATAATAGAATAGAAGGCAGTCTTTTAGAAATAATTTTTAAAAGAGGATTCGTGTCATTTCTGAAAAGCAATTGCATTTAGATTCAGAAAACTTGAAAGCGAAGAATCCATTACCAATATCTGCATTATTTCTGGAGCTTTTCCAACGCCAACTTACATAATGAAAGCGGTGATGACGTCAACAATAGCTCCGTCGAGACACTTCGACAAAAGCTGGCGGTGCCGTGCGTTTGACAGATATAAAAAAGAACGCGCATTTTGATAACGGGCAACAAATAGAATAAAAAGCGGTAGAAGCACAGATCCTTTTAAATATGAAGGAGAGAAAATCGTGATGTTTGTTGCCTTAACATTTGCCGTACGTAGGTCGATTTTAAATGAAATATAATTGGAATGCACCTCTCCCGATGTTATTGATTATTATCTACTTTATACAAAGCTTTTGTTTAATTTTTTTCTTAATATAGACTGACAAACACAGAAGTTTAATAAGAAAAGCAGTTATAGTTATTATGCAGTAACCCCAAAATACAAATAGCGGATAGTGCAATACAATAGGGGAAATATCGGCGTATTCTACAATGAAAATAAGTATCCAACTGAAAAACAAGTTATTACTATGAAGAAAATAAAATGAAATTGCAAGGGCATGATATAAAGTGTGTCTACTTAAGTTAGCGCCATATGGAAAACTTTGTTATTATAAGTTTTACGAAAAAAAGTCTTTATTTATAAAAATCTCTGCTTTCGAAAACAATAATATTCGGCTATTCACATTTGACATCGAATGTACAGGGCGTCCACAAATTGAAAAAGTTCGATAGGAATTTTTTGACCACTTCAATTATAAATTAAAATTTGCAAATCCTACTTATAAAACACGTTATCTTTTATCTTAATTAAACAGTCATCATACTTCAAATGTTTATTGCTGATCCGTAACCTTTTACCGACGCATGCGAATGAATAATATGTAACAAGATAATTAATACAGAACATTTATTTTCACACATACATAGTACATTACAAATACAATTATTATGTTGTCGTAAGTAGCAACGGTTACCTTCAGTGCGCTACTGCCTCAACGTATCCACCTTCGCGTTCAACACATGTAATTGTTCTTTTACAAAATTCTCGTAACACACTCCTACATATCTCGGGAGTGATTTCGTGAACCGTTTCCCTTATTATCCGTTCTAAATGATCTACATTTCTAAACGGTCCTTGTTGATATACCTTCTCTTTTAAATAACCCCAGAAGAAAAAATCTAGTGGGGTTAAGTCGGGAGATCGGGCCGCCAAAAATCACAGAATACCTATGTATGACTCGTCCATTAAAAATATTGCAAGGTATTCCCTAACATCGTGCCTACTGTGACATGGTGCACCGTCCTGCTGGAACCATATCTGTTGTAATTCAGCTATGGGTAGATCATCTAGAATATCAGCCAATTCATTTTGTAAAAAGTCCAAATAACGATCTGCCTTCAGAGTGTTTCGAAAAAAGAAAGGCCCAATTATCTTATCTTTATAAATTCCACACCACACATTGGTTTTAAGTGAATACTGATTGCGAGTTTTTATGGTAAAATGAGGGTTCTCATCACTCCACCACCTACAGTTTTGGGAACTGACTGTACCGTTGGAACTAAACGTTGCTTCGTCCGAAAACATAATACGTCTTGCCATGAAACGGTCATCTTCTAACATTCCTTGGATATCACAGCAGAATTCATAACGTCTGTCATAATCTCTTGGTTGTAAAGTATGAATAAATTGTGGCTTATATGGACGAAACCTACTCTGTTTTAACATTTTTGCAACTGTATCTTTGCCAACAGGATTACGTAGCAGAGATGCTCTTTTTCGCAATGGGTATTTAGGATTTTCAATTACACTGTTTAATGACTGCCTGTTAATTAAGATAAAAGATAACGTGTTTTACAAGTAGGATTTGCAAAATTTAATTTAAAATTGAAGCGGTCAAAAAATTCCTATCGAACTTTTTCAATTTGTGGACACCCTGTACATTCGATGTCAAATGTGAATAGCTGAATATTATTGTTTTCGAAAGCAGAGATTTTTATAAAGAATGACTTTTTTTCGTAAAACTTATAATAACAAAGTTTTCCATATGGCGCCAACTTAAGTAGACACACTGTATATATATATGTGTACATATATTATATATATTATATATATATATATATATATATATATATATATTGCTGTGTTACACTCGATAAAATTGACTTAATTCTAATTAAATATAAAGTATTAAAGGTATAGGAAACTTTCCTGTATGAATGTGAGTTGTCCACACGCGCTGTTTTCAAAGGTTCACGCCTTCTCCTTTGCGATCATTCGTCAGGTTGTAGTAAGATGAGACTTGCAAGTTTTGCGTTCATCTGAAGGAAATTTGGCAATGGAGCCGTGTTCATAATGTTGTTTTCATGCCTTTCACCAATTTTTCCTGAGTCCTGAGTTGTAATAATAACGATATTAATGTATATGTCTATATTTTGACAGTTCAGATCAATTTTGTAGATTTAAGCATATTAATGTGGTTAATTGGCTGTAATTTGTACTGAATGCCATTGACTTAGCTTAAGAGGCAACTGTGTGTTGTATTTATTTAAACATTGAATGTGTATTAATTTGTTTATCGGCAAAGTTAGATAATTTTCATCGATGATAATAGAAATTGTAACATTGCATCAAAAGAATGTTTAGATGCTGCTATATTTGTATTTAACCTTGTAGTACAGGTAATGTGGATGTATTTTCCATAACAAAAATGCTGTATTTGTTTAATTATGTGTTATTCAAACATGTTTTGACAATTTCGTTTATATGTGTAGAAAGTGCTAAGTTATTTCTATTCCTTAGGGATATATAAGATCAAATGCCATTGAATTCTTAGATTGGGCATCTTTTTGTGTGAAGTTTGTAAGAAACAACGGTTTAATTATTGAATTGTTTATATTTGTATGTGAAATGATAATGTACTTCAGATTTATCGTGATTTTCATGTGTTTGAATGTTTAAACCCATTAAAATGCTTTATTATTGTTAATATTAGTGTGTTGGGATAGCTTAGGTTTGTTTTCATGAAGTTTAACTTTAGATTTAATTGTTTATTTATAGTTTACAGATTTTGTTGTTAAAAATTTGGTTTTGTGTTCATATTAGATAGGGCTTGTGCGGTGCCAAAAGATTTGTCTTTTGATAAGGATTCCAAATATGCAGTTTTGCCCTAGCATGATCCATAGCTAAGTTATTTGGTTTATAAGAATTTTAGTTCAAATTTGGTCATTTTTAAGCTGGCTCCTCATTGGTCGCTTTTTTCAGGTGACATGCAAAGTCGATTAGAATTTGTTATAATATCTGAACGTTATGTGAGTTGCTATGACAACGCTAGCTTTTTTGAGAACAGGTATAAAAGGAAATTTCTGGAAAATAACGTCACTTCTAAAAATGCTCTACGAGGAACAGTTGAAGGTTTCCTAACCAATTTTGTAAAATTAAAAACTGTTTGTGAATTTTATTTTGTGACATACGTCAAAGTTTAAAATAAAGTGAATTTTTCTGTGCATCGTGTTTACTTACCAAGCTGATAAATATTATCCAGTGCAACGTGTTGCAATTATATTACCAGTGATCTGATCTACGAATATTATTTCCAACGATTATCTTCGAGTTAGAATTGAGATATCTTACAACCTAACCTAAAAACAATTTGCAACGTTTTGTTTTTAAAAATGTAATACATCGGAACAACAATGAAAGAAGCAATTTCCTTACCTGCAATTTATAAAAGTACTGTGAAACCCAGTTAAAGTTGAAAGGACCTTTTTGAGATCATCGCAGAATTTATAACCAGAAGCCGCCAGCGCAATTCCTACGGATGCAGAGTAAAATGGAAACCGGAATCTCCGAGGTTTAAACCAAAGCAGCGCGCGCAGGAAAAGCAGTAGGAAGAAAGAATTATCGATGAAAACCTGACATCAGGTTTGATAGCTAGCATAGAGCAATAAAGATAAAGAGATGTAAAGGTATTAGTTTATGCGAATTCTTGTTCAATGGGTTGCATATTCAAATTCTTACAAAACCTTCGTAATTTTGCGCCCCTGTCAGACGGGATTATAACTATTTTTGCCTGCTACAGAAATGACCTCATGCAATCCCACAGTGTTGCCAAACCTACCTTATGCGGCAAACCAGCGGGCCGTTTGTGGCAATATTCACCTGTACCCTTTCACTTTAGTAAATAGATTAAAAACAGCCCAGTTTTGTTTTGATTAAACATACTTTTGGAGCCATGGTTTATTAAGAAAAATAGGAAACAAATAAATTGATGCAAACGGTCTACTATCATTCTTGTAGGAAAGTTAAGATTGTTCACTTTTAACAGGTCATAAACGCCGCCCTCTGTGCATTACATCACAATTAATTCGTAACATGCGTAACAACTACCGTTTTCCTTTTTCTTTTGAAAGCTCCTAACATGTTACACATTTAATTTAAGCTACACTTTTACTCCCGATATTTTACATTTTAACCTAGTTTTATTGTACGCGATGATTTGATTTGAATTGTCAATACAAATCCAGAAAAAACTACAAATGAGATTCTTTGACAAACAAATGTAGAAAAATTACAAAAATATAACTTCCCGCTAAAGAACAAACAAAATATTTAGAAAGTATCCGAAGAGAAAGAATGTAGCGTGGAAAAAAATTCCTTTATGGATACGTTCAAAATTTGTTGGAACAATAAAATAATATCACGAAACCCTGAAAACTGTAAATATAACTCAAAAAAACGCACACTTACACAACTGAGATTCTTTGGTAAAAAATAATTTATTGTAGAGAATTTATGAAAATAAAACTTCCTGCCTGGAACAAACACAAATATTTATAAATAAGACGAAATAAAAATTGAACAATTTCTTGCGAAATATTATTGTAAAATTGCCAAATAATTATTGATTTTTCACACTGTTGATTTTCTTATTGAATCGGTTGGGCGTTCGTAAGTCCTGAGAAAGCCATTTAAGACATTTACGGAGTTTACACATAAGCAAAACTCTTATCAAAAACTGCCTATGATCATAGCATTTATCATCACTATTTAACCATTCCGGCATAATTCTTGTTATGTTGTCAGTAGACTTTTTTACCAAATTTTATAACATCTGTATAATTTCTTTCACGTGCAAAATAATTTGAGAAAACCTCTAACGAAATCGTTACCACTTTTAGTACAGTTTCTGAAGGTGTTGTTAAATAGTTAATGCTTCCGCCACTGCTGTAATCTTTTTCTAATAGCAACAATTGATTTTTATTAAGACATTCTTTCGCCACGCATATTAATTGAACACTGCTCACAATCACTATATTTTTTTAATGTTTTATTTGTGACATATCCGGCAACATAAGTAATTGAACATGTTTCTACCGTCACTGCATTATTACTAAATAGTTTATTTTCACCAATTAAATCCACTTCCGGTTCCACGGCTACAAATTCATCATTAAACAGATCTTCCAATTCTTCACGACTGGGTAAATCGTCAGATATCTCAAAACAGCTCGGATCAGATGACGTCAAACTGTTATAATTATTGCCTTCCATGCAGATAATATCATCTTCGTCCAGTTCACAGTTTGTTTTTTCAGAAGGCGTTTGTAGTTTAATAAACATATTGAACTGTAACGCTTGTCGAAATGATTTCGCGGTGGGGTTTGCGTTGTGCCCGCCTCGGCGCCTTAAAAAGGATCTTGATTTAATCTGCTAGTTAACAGGAATTTATAACCTTCATTTTTTAATTCTGCCCATAATTGCAAAACCACTTGCACTGACTGAATAAATCCTTTAAAACAGTAAATTCCTTCGTGTACTTTATTCTTCTTGGTGTAACTTTTCCAAGTTTTCAGCCATTTTAAAGCACCTTCTAAAAATATTTCCACGTCAGGTTTTGTCATGGACAATGCACAACCATAAGGGTTCCGATCATACAAAATCCTACTATTTAAAGCATCGAATAAATTATTTACATCTTTTAAAAATTTTGCGGTGTTAAGAGCACTACTACTTGTAATTTGTCCGGTTTGAACGCCTGTTTTCACAAGGGCACTCATGGAGTTCGAAAATATTTGTGTTGCATATTTAACGCGCATTTTCTGAAAATTGTTAGGGCTTATGTGAGCATCAGTAATTTTTACTGCAGCTCGCGTGGTGTTTGACGACATGTCTATTTGATACGCGGTCACTACGTCACCCCACGAAACCTTTTCATCTTCAACGTAAAAATCTTTTGACATCAAATTATTTTTAACACTCTTCACTAGATGCGGAACATCATACATAGCAAAAATCTTATTACCGTTGACAAAAAAATATGGTTTTTCTTCGGTAATGCCCAATTCCAATAAAGCTGATCGATTTGCAGAACCTTGGTCACAAGTTATAACGCGAACTCTCAAACCGATGTTTTGAAGCATTTGAATATTTTTAATAATTAACTGCCGCAGGGTTTGGTGTGCTACCGTACTGCAAGAAAAATAGTAACTTATGGGTAACTTCCACTTCTGAATAAGTCCTCTCGCCATAAAGACTAAGGCATGTGTTGCTATTTTATTTGAACGTCCAAGGTGCCCCAGATCTTGAAATCCCTCAATTAAGTCTTGATGCGCATTGTATTCCAAACCTCTTTTGATGCTCATTTCATCGAACAATAGAACACATTGATTTTCATCCTCTGACATATGATGTACCTTAATAGCAAATTTTTTTAACAACTCTGTATCCGTCCCAGTTGAAAGTTGTGATAACTTAAGCCACGACACAATTGTTGATTTGGATGGAAGTGTAAATTTTAATATCACCCTCATAAAATGATTCAAGGAAGGAGATTTATAATAAAGGCTCAACGCCAACTCTTTCTCGGCTTACCTTATAGGTATAGGGTGACCGCGTTTGTGGTAAAGCTGCATATTTATAAAAACACGAACCATTTTTGGTGCTGTACTGATGATGCTCCAATTCGTTGATTTCTTTGTGATCTTTTTTTTCATGCGGAAAATCATTGAATTTTTAGAAGAGTTCTTCTTTTTTAAGCTTTCTATACGTTCTTTACAAGCACATTTCAAACCCGCTTGACTCCGGCTTCTTTTTCTGGATGGTGATGGCATATCCAATACAGCTTGCAGTAAAGGCGAATCTACAACACTGCAGTTTGTATCTGCAGCAACACTTTGTGCAGTTGAATCACTCAAAGTATGACGAGATTTCGAACCACTTTTCCCATACGGCTTTACATTTAACTCCTTTTTTAGAACAATCTCTTTTGGCAAAGCTACCACAGTTTGTTGAATAATTTCAGTTCTATAATGCACAGGAACGGCGTCATGGACAAGTCGGTTTTTATTTGAATTCATAAAGTGCTTCTCTAGAAAATGTATGGCACACACTCTTCTATCACGTAACTGCTCTTCGGGCAAATCAAAAAGATCAGAATTACCACAATTAATTAACCAGAGATCGCTTCTGTCCTTATCGCCCGGGAAACGGAAGAAACTTAGATCAGAGTACGTTCTGCGATTACGCGAACAGTCAAAGTACACACAAGAAACCATCGCAGTAGATATCGGTTTTCAAAAAAACTAATAAAACACTGCACAGCTGAAGAGCGGTTAAAATAATAATCTTGTGACAAGAGGAACGATAAAATGACATTAAATATTTCTTCGCCGACAAAAAGGGTGGTAAAAGTATGGCACATTCATAAATTCCTGTTTCGGTTACTGAGTTTCTGCAAAAATTGTCTTTATCTTAAAAACATCTTTATTGCTCTACGATTCTACCCATAAGCAGAATAAGTTTATGACAAAACCTAATCCCTTACAGGTGCAGATGGTGGTTTTACCCGTTTCCGAAGCATCTTCTTTTCGAAATATACAGAAATTGTTCCTTTCAGAAAAAAACCGAAAACCGCGTTTTCCACGTCGGTTTTTCGGTTTCGGTTTTTGCACAGAAAACCGCGGTTTTTGGGTTCGAATATGTCCGAACCCGAAACCCTAGACCTAATGCATTAAACAGATTAACAAAAGTAACTTACGAGATAAAGGTTTTTGGTTAAGCAAGCAATAAACAGGCATAATTACACAGATTAAGCAAATTTTTGAAAGTTACTCTGGGAGCAGTATTTAGAAGGTAGTGAACAACCAGAAGAATTTATCATAACTTGATCATACTGTTCGTTTTATAGCTGATGCAAATAACATTTTAGTTTTATACTGTTCCGATTTTACATAAAGTACGTTTTGGTTTTTTTAATAATCTAGTTTTTAATATTAATATTAAAAATTACCCGAATAATGTTAAAAAGTAATACGAATTTTAAAAAACAAATGATATATGCTACCAAATATTCATAACTTCATAGAGCAATAAAGATATTATTGCTCTATGATAACTTTCAAAGGGACGCAGCTATTCAAATTTCAACAAGTGAAGAACAATAACTCTTAAGCTTATTTTCCAGAATTTTTCTAATGGATTTATCCGTGGAATTTAAAGCTCTTTTCGTAGTGAATGATCGGGCGAAAAGCCTGCTTTTTTAGTAATTTAATAGTTACTTAATTACTTAATTACTTTTGTATTTTCAGTAACTATAACTGTAACGTGTTACAATTATGTAGTAACTTAGTAACAAAACTTGGAAAGTTTAGGCATTTTTATGCTTCAAATTTACAAAACTAAGAATTTTCCGTTTCTAATGCATAGTAAGTTAGTAGTCAGTAAATATATAATAAATGGTACCAGTATTGTCCAACAATTTTTAATCCCTCAACAACTAGAGACACTCTGCACAGGTAAACGGATTACAGGAAAGTAAAAGCACAATGCCTAATTAACTGGCAGATTTTTGTCGGCAACAAGTAAATGGCGATCGCAACTTGGAATACTTCTTAAGAGCTGTTAGTTATACAATAATTACTTTTAGGCCCGAGTGATTCATATGGTTTAATGTTACTTCTAGATGGATTTAGTTTTGTGTAATTTACATTTTGGGTATTTTCAAAATTTTATACATACTACATAATATTTAATAAAATATAAATATAAAAAATATAATACCACTGACTTCTTATTTTTTTTATAGTGCAATGAATTTAAATTTTGAGTGTTCTTCAATATTCCACCGGGTTTTTTCCCTCGGATTTTTTTCTAGTTTCAAACTGCAGGCTTCCGAATTTATTTCAAATTTTACGAAAATAAGAAAATACTGCATTGTTATGAATGAAAGCAATTACTTACACAAAGTTGCGTTATGATTATCCTAATAGGTACGATTAAACTTTTATTTTTTTATTTTTTTATTTAATAATTGTATGAATAATATTCGCGCTAATTAATCTTAGGTTCCACATAAACCCTACCTTTGACTCATGCTACATAATTCAAACTGCGAAGAAATTATGTTTATTGCTGGAATTAAGACCTAAACTTCGCTGAAATGAAAAGGCATAATCCACCCCACTCTCTGTAACAAATGCGCTTCCTGCAAGTACTATGTAAACAGAAGATTCGCCACGCCATAGAGCAATAATATCTTTATTGCTCTATGGCCACGCAAAGCGTTTTGTATGGCAACGTTGCATTTCTGTGTTAGCAGAAATACGTATAAATATATATAAATAGGTATAGTTCTTCATCCGTCTGCAAGAGGGCCAGACTTGAGACCGCCTAGCGGTTGGATTATTCATAATATTCCCAAAAAATACCTTGCGCTGAATCTCTTTATCTTTGTTGCTCTATGTAGCTAGTTAAATTACGGTCATTTTTATTTTTGTAAATATAAATTGTTTGTTGATGCCGGTTAAAGTTTTTGAAAGTTTATTTTTCTTCTTCTTCTTCTTCTTCTTAATATAGGTCGTTGACCTGTAATTTCTAGTTCTATTCTTCTTCACATTAACGGTATATCTGCTGTTCTCATTATTTTTTGGAAAAGTTTTGTTATTTCGCTTATTAGACTATCATCACTGTATTTTATTAGCTCATTAGGTATGTTGTCAGGACCTGAAACTTTTTTATTTCTTAATTTTTGTAGGGCCTCTTTAATTTGCTGTTTTGATATTATATCTTCAATCTGGTCCTCTTCGATTTCTACATCTTGTTGATTAATGTTTTGTTCTATCTCTTCTTCTTCTGCTTTGGTTGTGTAAAGGTTGTTAAAATATTCTATCCAATTTTCTTTACTTATACTGGTAGTTTCGGTATATTCATTAATGGGTTTTTCTGTGTTCTAATCATTTTCCAAACTTTCTTCTGTGATCCGTACAAATCATTTTCCATATCTTTTGTAAAGTGGATCCAATAGTCTTTTTTTATTTTATGTATTCGAGAGTTAACTCTGTTTCTTATCTGAACATAGGTAGTCTGTGCTTCTTCTGTTTTTCACACTTTTGTAATCTAGGTATGCTTGCCTTTTCTCCTTCGATAGTGTCTTGATTTCATCGGTGAACCAAGGTTTGTATGTTTTTCTGCTGTTCTTGTTCACTTTTCGTGTTCCGAGGGCTTCTTGCGCTGCCTGAAGAACATTCTTATGGATTTTGTCCCAGCCTGTATCTACACTGTCCTCTTCTGTAATTGAGTTATTTGCTATTTTTTTATTGAGTCTGTTCTTGTACAATACTTGTGTGCTGTAATTCTCTAGTGATTCAATATTTAATTTCTCAGAGATCACTATCGGGCCTTTCTTCTTCCGTGTGGTACTTATACGCATTTTACATAATACTAAGTAATGGTCTCAGCCTATGTTTGCCGAGGCAAGGCTTCTTACATCAAGTATCTGAGTTGGATGGATATTTGGATTGCTGATTATGTAGTAAATTAGTAAGGAAAAATCTCGTATTATTTATATGAATAAAAAATGTATTGATTTTTGGTCCTTGCTATTTGATCAGGTATACTTATATTGCGGACGGTAATTAAAATATGTGTTATTTATACATTATTGATCTGTTGCGCGGAATTCTATCAATATTTCTCTATTCTCGTTTACAGTTTTTTTATTTGTGGTTCCATTTAAAAAAAAAAAGTTTTGGATCTTTTAGACTATCTTGAGTTTGTGGCTTTCTAAACTACGCCCTGTATAAGATAATCGAATTCTGCTAAAGGCAAGAGTTAAAACATAGCCAATTCTGCCCCTATGCAAAAGCCCAATCTCGAAAGATCGCCCCATACTGAGCTTTCAAAATTTGGTCTGCCAACGCTGATTTTTCGAAAAATGTTTTTAATTTAATTGTTCCTCCAACGAATTCCAAAATAATTGCACCACTGCATAGGCCACTAAAGATTCTTCAAAATACAGGAGAAAAAAATGGGTATTTCTATTTAAAAAAATTGCGATGCGTTATGTACCTCCAAAATGTAACACCCTGTATAATGGAAACTAATTTTAAAATATGCACTTCCATCATTTAAATCACCTAAAACTTGAATCGCAGCCGTAGCTTTAACGTGTCAGAGGTTGTGGAAGAATTACGCCTTATTGACTCACCCTGTATATATATTACTGTGCGATAAAGGTAAAATGAAAAGCACCCTGGGTTGGGTTTGTCAAAAAAAAAATGTTGTGATGCCACCAAATAAAATAATGCACACCTGTATACTTATTCTTCTAAGCACGTTAATAAAATGATGACAACAATGTATTAGAATGTATCTTTCACACAACAAAAATCTAAATCGAGACTCTTTAAAATAAAATAGAATGAATTTAGAAAAGAAATGAAATTCAAATTCAACAAACAAATCTCAGGGTTAATTATAATAACGGTTGTAATTAAATGGGGTTGCAAACTTATACCCGTTTTAATGAAAATTAATGGAAAACAGCAAAATAATCTAGTATTGAAGTTGAAATTTTGATTTGTAACAGAATAATTTAAATTTTGAATATACAAGAAAACCTTTGCAAATACTTTACTGAAAATAAGCATGTAATTTAGAACAAATACAAATATAAAATTAACTAACTCCTTTTTTTAAACCAAAACTTCTTTCTACACGACTAACTAACCTTATTTTCTTTGGCGAAATATCTTCATAAGTGCGTGCGCAGATCTTGTGGTCTGTCGTACCTCGTTTTGCTTCAACAGCAAGTCCGGCTTCAAATGGTTCTTGATTTATTCCTTCAATTAGCGTCTTCGAAGGCCTCCCAAATATCACTGGATCACACAAGTTTGCACAGCTTCCAGGTAATTAATTGGCTTTTACCTTTTGTAATATTTATGTCGAAGTATTCCATATAATTATAGCGCTGTTCGTTGTAGGTTATATTGTAATTACTCAACTAATTCTTTAAGCCGTAGTTGCTTGGTTTAACATCGAAAATAATATATTTTTAAAATCGCAGCACTTTAATGGTTATTCAAAATAGTCGTAACACTAGATGTCTCAAAAACTATTTGGTAAGTGAAAACACTTTTCAAACTTTTATAGTCGCAGATCAGATAATTTTCCTTCTTCGTTGATTAAACAAAATTTTATAGAACTTATAATTGTTGTTGATTATTAATACATAGCACTGGTAATTGTTGACAATAATTATTCGTAGCACTGGTGAGTAAAGCACTTTTAACTTTTAAAAAATTTATTTAACTTTGACAGGTAAACAAACACATAACCTAAAATACAGATTTTCGGACATAAAATTAACAACAATTCAGCGTTAAAAAATTTGCAAGTTAAAGTAGCAAGTGATAGTAGCAGGTGAAGTTCCGCATCGGAAAATTTGCTTGAAAAAAAAAACTATCATTACTATGGAAACACAGCAAACCTACATAAATTTCCACAAAACCTGATCGAGCTGGAATGTCATCAGAAAAATTTGTCCAATGAGAAGCGAGCTAGATTAAGATTCGAAATTGTCATAAAAAACTTAATTTCTAAATAACTTTTTAATGATTCATGTTAGGGAAAAACCAAAAATATATTCGAAATCTACATGTAAAGAGGCAAATTTTTATATCAAGGATGACACACTAGAAACCATATCTAACCTAACAAAATTAAACACAAACAAATAAATTACTACAAACAAATAATTAAACGTTAATATGCAACTCAAGCACACTTAAACTTATCTACACACATCCTAACATTGTTTATAAAACATTTTATCCAGATTAAAGTACACAAATAAGAGGAAATTAGATAATTTTGAAACTTTCAAGGTCAAATAACAAACACATATGAATAAATTGATAAATACAACGTTGTTTCTAACAAATCACATACCAAAAGATGCCCTGTCTTATTACTCAACTGCATTTAACAAAAAAATTCCCTTAGGAATACAATACAAATCACAATTTACAGAAGCATAGTCAAAATTGTCAAAATTAGCTTAAGGCATAAATATTTAGACAAATACAACATTGTTGCTATGGGAAACACGATGAAAATCATATAAACCACCTGTAGTAACTTTATACATAAACAAATAGCTGGTTTTAAACATAAATAAGGAGTATTTCAACAATTTTAATCTTTCCCGTACAAGTTTCAAGTTTTATTCAAATACACAAATAAATACATCTTTATTGCTAATGAAAATACGATGCAATGTTGAACTGTCAAATCGTAAACACAAAACCTAATATTCGTTTAATTGCAGCTTAAAACTCAAGAAAAATCGTTGCAAAGCTTATTAACAACGTCTAAAAAGAAGATACAACGCTAAAATTCCAAAGAATGAACCAAAAAACCTGCAATTCCCGCATTATTACTTCCCGAAGGCACATCGAAAAGAACAACGAATGACCTCGTTTGAAATCTGTGTGTGTAAACGACTCATTTTCATACAGGAAAGCTACACATAGCTTCTATGCTTTATATTTAATTAGAATTTAGTTATTTTAATGGGTGTAACAGAGCAATATATATATATAATTATCTCTAATGCGTACACCAACCTTATTTCTTCCCAACGCCACTTGACCTCGGAAATGCGTGCGCAAGCCTCTTCAACGTCGATAGCGTTGACCTTTGCGGCCAGTGGAAACTCCGTTCTTTCTCGCTGCTCACCTCCCTAAGATGCAGTTACACAGCTTCACTCAGGCTCGGGATCACCTTGGACCTTGTCCTTTAACGTTGCAGGTAAATAAATGTTTACACCAGTTACTTTATTGCTTATTCGACGCACTGGTCTTATTGGAATGTTTTAGGTTAAGTTGCAGATAACCACAAACTTTAATATGTCGTCGATCGGAGAAAAATATTTTTATTTGTTGATAATATATCTTCGGAGCACTGGTAAGTAAAGCACATTTAAACTTTCAATAATTTATTAACTATGACAGTTGTCAATAAAACACATAACCCTACAATTACAAAATTTCTGTTATAAACAAGCAGCGGTTAGTCGTAAATTTTAAGAAGTTTTACAAGTAGTCTTTAGAAGTGGTGATGCTCCGCATTGGGATTTTGCTTTTATACCTGAGCAGAATAAAGCTATCGTTGCCATGGAAACTTAACTTATGCTCTAATTTTTAAACAAAAACTATTCAAGTTTGCTTGTCACCTCGAAAAGCTGTCCAATCAGAAACAAGTTACAAAATGATGGAATTTGGATCAAATTCCTATAAATCCAAATAACTTTCTTATGGATCATGTTATCGCAAAAACTGTTAATACAAATTTGGAATCCTCATTAAAAAACGCATCTTTCAAGACAAACATGATCCACTTACAAGCACACATACCCTAGCAAACATTGTCAAAATCAATGAATTATAAATAAACAAATAATTACATTCAAACTAATAATTCCCTTAGGAATAATATTAAATTCACAATTTACATAACACAAATTGTCCAAATCTGCTTAAGACACATATATTTAAACAAATACAACATTGTCGCTATGGGAAATACGATTAAAATCATCTATATCACCTGTACTAACTTTGTACATACACATATAGCTGGTTCTAAACATTAATAATATGTATTTTATACAATTTCTATCTTTATCGAAGAAAATCATGGTTTTATGCAATTAAACAAATAAATAAACCCTTATTGTTTATAAAATTACAACCCAAAGTTGCCTCTTATGCTAAGTCAATGGCATTCAATACAACAAACAACCAACTAAATACATTAATGTGCTAAAATCCACAAAATTTATCTGAACTGTCAAATTTAAGATAATTATACTAATATTGTAGTAATTACAGCTCAAGACCCAAGAATAATTGTTGCAAGGCATATAAACAACGTCTAGATCGCGGCTACAGTGCTAAAATGCCTGTGGATGAATGCAAAACTTGCAACTCTCATACTATCACATCCCGAAGAATCATCGGAGAGCATAACGCATAAACCCGTTTGAAAATTGTGTGTGTAAACGACTCATTTCCATACAGGAAAACCACACATAGCTTCTATGCTTTATATTTAATTAGAATTTAGTTATTTTATTGGGTTTAACACAGCAATATATATATATTGTCATGGAATCCTAGATTGCAGTTCTTTTAGTTTAGTCGAAGGGTTGCATACGTTTTTCCAACAATTTGATATTCGATATTTTTTTTTGGTTAAACAATGTGTGTCTTGCCGGATCACACAGGTATTATTATGCTGGTGATGAATTTAAGCCGATTGCAAGCCAAGCTCGAACCTATTAAACGATAACATTTAATAAAATATACAAGGATTCGGATGGAATGCAGGAAGTTAATACATTGATGGATATTTGGAGTATTATGGTGGGAGTTTTTAAGCGAACAGAAATAGTGTGGGAATTTGTGTTGGAACATGCGGGTTAAAGTGTTTTTAGTCAAGTGTTTCATTACTTGTGAGATTATTCGATTGACTTGGTTTATATTTGGTTTTTCGTCGTGCTTATAAAAAAAATTATATTAATGTCAAAATGTTTTTATATTTGGCAAAGTTACAATTTATTTATTTTGAAAACTAGTATCCTGGTGTTACAATTTTCCTTGGTAATTTAGCGGTTGTTTTTGTTATTGATAATATGGTATAAAAATAATTGAAATTGTAAAAATTATATTTGAAAAATCTGTAAGAAAAATACTTCTTGAATTGAATATATTTAGTAGAACTGTAATAATAGAAAAGCTGCATATTTAGTAAAACCCTTTTTGTGAATGAAAATGTCTTTTAATAAACAAGTTATCTGGAGTATCCTGTTTTAAGATCGGGGAGGAGAGATTGGAGTACGGAGCGCAGAGAACCTCTGAAAAGCTGCTGAAGGTACCTTGTGCATTTATTGTTATCTTCGATATATTTAGGTCAGCTGTAGCAGGGCGAAGGAATTGTTTCCAGTGTGGCAATCCTTGTATGAGCTGGTAATTGCACATATTGTTTATTTTTTATACGAATCATTAAAGTTACCTTTTAAAAGTGAACCGACTCAAAAGAGATTAGTCTCTAAGCTCTTCGACTAATTTTTTTAGCTAGCGTTTTGTCTTTGGCAAGTTGTATAGAATATTATAAAATTTGGTTTCATACATTTTTTTTCAAAATTCTGAGTAATTAAATTATTTGTCAAAATAAAATATTTTCTGTCAATGTCAAATTTTAAAATTAATTTAATAATCTCAGTCCCAATGTGGACCTTTTATCAACTATGTCAGAAAATGACGCTGTAAACGTGGGGCCACTTCTTTGGCCCGAACCTTTATGACAATATATTTTGGGATGAGCGTTCCACCACCTTTTTTCTTCTTTCCAAAAAAAGCACTGGGTTTCTTGAAAAACGGCAGCAAGATCTCTTAACTTTTGTGGAATAAAAAACGCTATTAATCCATTTCTACTTCTAGGTTATTTCTCTTAACGTTTTACAGAACATAAAATATCCGCACAACGGCATTTCACATTTGCATGTCAACCTCCATTATTTTTCTCTACAGTCTACTCTACCTTTTCTTTTTACGAGTGAGATCAAAGTACCAACCTAAAAACTTATTTTAGCGCACACAAATTCATACACCTTAACACCCCCCCTCGCTAAAATTCCTTACCCCTAAACAATACCTAAATTTATTGAACAATTTAAAAGATAATCCTTTTGTTAATATATCAGCCTCCTGGTCTTTGAATGAAACATAACTTAATTTTAACAGTTGTTTGTTTATGTTCTCATACACAAAATTATACTTGAGGTCTATATGTTTAACCCTCCGATTGTTGGCTGGATTATTAACCAAAGCTATGCAACCTTGATTATCCTCATACATTAACATTTTTGTTTAATATCTAAATTAAACTCGCTTAAAAGTTTTAATATCTACAGTCCTTCAGAAACTGCAGTACAGAGAGCCACCAACTCAGCTTCCGTAGGTAGTTGACAAATGTTATGTTGTTGGCAACAGAAGTTACTAGGTTTGGGGTTTTGTTTACGACAAGATGGCTGACGGTTAATTCTGATGTCAATGTTCTTGAAATTGCTTATTTGTGTTAAAATAAAAACTATATAATAAAACTGAGTTGTGTTTGTTATATGAGTGCGGCTACGACACTACAATTGGCGACGAGGATAAACAAACGAAGAAATACACTTGTGTCTTTTACACGGGGCGAAATAACAGTGTTTTCGGAAATAAACAGGTTCCAAAATACAATAAAAGTTACTAGCAGTGAAAAATAAGAACAAGAAGCGATGGCGTTAATTGGTTCTATTGAAAATTACAACCAAATGCACTCGTGGACATTGTACCAGGAGCAACTTGAACAATTCTTGGAGGTTAATGCGATTGTGGATACGGAAACAAGCTCAAGAAAGGTGTCTGCATTATTAAGTGTAATTGGTCAGGATGCATACAAAACGCTGAGGGATTTATGTACACCTACGTTGCCGAAGGACAAGACGTATGAGGAATTAGTGTTATTACTAAAAAATTACTATTCTCCATCGACTAGTGTCTTCAGAGAACGAATCGTGTTCTACGAAGCCAGACAAGAAGAAGGTGAAACAGTAAAAGAATGGAATGCTAGAATTCATAACCTATCTATAAATTGTGAATTTGGTGCTTCATTAAACGAAATCCTAAAGGACAAATTCTTATGTGCCATGAAACCAGGACCTATTCGAGACAGGTTAGCAGAAGAAACCAACGCTACAACATTAGTCAAATTAGTTGAATTAGCAACGAGCAAAAAATTGAGCCAAGGTCGACAGTTAAATAGTCAGGTGAACTATTTAAAAGGAACTGCAAATTCGTATCATCGTAACAATAAACCACACAACTCCCAACGACCTGCCGATAAGGGTAATACCATAGGAAAATGGCTATGTAATGCTTGCGGTAAGGAACATACGGGTTTACAAAAGTGTAAGTACTCTACGTATAAATGTAATCTTTGTAATAAGGTAGGACATTTAGCCAAAATATGTAAAATGCATGATAAATTTAACCTTAATAAAAGAAACATTAAAGATACGAAAATTGTTGAAATAAACTCAATAGATTTTGAGAATGAGGACCCTGTTTATGTAGATGTAATGTTAAATAATACTAAAATAGCTATGCAATTAGACACGGGTGCCGGTGTTTCAATCGTTACAAATAAAATGTATAACAAATTTTTGTATAACTGTAAATTAAATAAGAATAACGTTTTATTAAGAAGTTATACTGGGAATTTAATAACTCCTCTTGGGTTTGTAGTTATTAAGTTACAATTTCAAAATAAAATTTGTAATACTTTCATTGTGTATGTAGTTCCGGATGAAAAGGCTAATGCAAATTTATTGGGTAGGGATTTTTTATGTAGATTTAAATTGAAAATGATTAGTGACGAGGACACTGTAGATGTTAACAGGTTAAGCGAAAATAGTTTTAAGGAAAAAGCAATTTGCAACTACAGGGGACTTTTCGAAAACCGAATCGGTTGTTTACAGTTTAAAACGTTTCAAATTCTTCTTAAAACCAATGTTATACCAATATTCTTAAAACCTAGGACTGTACCTTTTGCTTTGCGTCCTAAAGTAGAAGCAGAATTGGAGAGACTAGAAAAACAAGGAATAATTTCCCAAATAGTAACCAGCGATTGGGGAACTCCCATTGTTCCGATTCTAAAGTATGACGGGTCATTAAGAATCTGTGGGGATTATAAAGTAACTGTTAATAAACATCTTGAGGAAGTAAAATATCCACTTCCTAAAATAGAGGAAATATTTGTGAAATTAAGTAACGGTGAGTCTTTCACAACATTAGACCTCAGTAATGCGTATTACCAACTGCCTTTAGATAATGATTCAGCTAAATTGTTGGCCTGGAATACACATAAAGGTCTGTATAAGGTAAATAGAATACCGTATGGAATTACACCAGCGCCTGCAATATTCCAGAAAATGTTAGAACAATTATTGTCCGGTCTAGAGGGAGTAGCCAACTTCCTAGACGACATAATCGTTACTGGAAAAAACAGAGCAGATCATGAAAGAAATTTAATGATTGTACTTAATCGCTTACAAGATGCAGGTTTAACCCTAAAAATGTCAAAGTGTAAATTTTTCCAAGAAGAGGTAATTTATTTGGGACACACCATAACTAGAGAGGGGTTGAAGAAAAACCAGGATAAGGTAAAAGCTATTATGGATGCGCCACGTCCTACGAACCTTAAACAAATTAGAAGTTTTTCGGGTTTAGTTAATTATTACGGCAAAATTGTTCCAAAACTATCGAGTATTATGAAACCTATTTACCAATTGCTAAAGAAAAATGTTAAAATGGTATGGACGGCAGAACATGATAAAGCTTTTCAAGAAATAAAGGAAGTAATTTCGTCAAATGAAGTACTGGTACATTTCGACCCAAAATTACCGATTATTTTAACAACTGATGCTTCGGACTCAGGTTTGGCTGTAGTGTTATCGCACGTAATGGGAAATAAATTAGTAAGGCCAATTGCATTCATTTCAAGAACCTTGTTACCGGCAGAAAATAATTACTCCGCTATCGACAAAGAAGCTGCTGCAATTTATTGGTCAGTAAAAAAGTTTGCCCAATATTTGACAGGTATGCAATTTACAATTAAAACGGATCACAAGCCATTGATTTCACTGTTTGGCGAAAACAAAGCTATTCCGCAAATGGCTTCTGCAAGAATGCAAAGATGGGCTACTTATTTAAGTGGATTTTCATATAAGATAGAACATATCAAAGGTGTGGATAATTCAATTGCAGATATGCTGTCTAGACATCCAATTAAAACCGACGTGTTAGTATTAGGCCATGAAAAACTATGTTCTTCATACCTAAATAATATCGTGGAAGAAGGATTACCGGAGGTTATTACTGTTAAAACCATTCAGGTAGAAACCAGGAAGGATCCTATCTTATCTAAGGTGTTAAGATATGTTCAGTTTGGTTGGCCAGAAAAAGTAGAACAAGAACTGCAAAACTTCGCAATTAGGAAATTGGAAATTACAACAGAGCAAAACTGTTTATTGTGGGGCCATAGAGTAATCGTACCTAGGAAGCTAAGAAATAAAATTTTGTTAGAGCTACATAGCTCACACATGGGGATAGTCAAAATGAAGTCTATTGCTCGTTCCTATTTTTGGTGGCCAGACATGGACAAAAATATAGAAGACGAGGCAAAAACTTGCAAGGCCTGCAATTTGATATCACAAGATCCAAAATTAAGTCCAGTCATACCTTGGTACAGACCAACAGGTCCGTGGGTTAGAATTCATATCGATTTTCTGGAGCATAATAAAACATATTACTTAGTAGTAATAGACGCTTTCAGCAAATGGGCAGAAATTTTTCAAATGAACAACATTACGTCGGAACTAACTATCAAGAAACTTAGAGAAACTTACGCAAGATGGGGATTGCCTAAAATTGTTGTATCAGACAATGGTCCACAGTTGGTATCTGAGAAGTTCAATAATTTTTTGAAGGAAAATGATATTAAGCATATCACATCGTCCCCACACCATCCTGCAACGAATGGACAAGCCGAAAATGCAGTTAAATCTTTTAAGAAAGGACTTAAAGCTTCCTTAATGGAGAACAAAACTGCGGATTTAGACATAATATTGGCCCGATATTTGCTGCATTACAGAAATTCCAAACATTGTACAACTGGAGAAAGTCCAGCCTTGCTTATGTTGGGAAGAAAAACTAGGACACTATTCGACTTATTGATTCCCGATACAGATTCTAAAATAATGCAGTCCAACGAAAATTTTAGAAGTGGAAGAGTAGAGGAATTCGGGGAAGGAGAAAGAGTAATAGTGCGCGATTATAAGAACCCGAACAAAAAAGCTTGGGTGGAAGCAACAATAATAAAACCTTTGGGTAAAAAGAATTACGACTGTAAATTAGATGATGGAAGAAATTGGTGAAGGCATTTGGACCAAATTAAAAGAAACCCACCAAGAAGCGAAAACAAATACAACATGGTGACTGCTCCTCCAACGACCCCTGAACCTTCTCGCACAATTCCAAAAATTATTGTTAAATCAAACTGCGAAGAGGCTCTCGCCAGTGAATCTCTTTTAAATCAGTCGGAGGATATAGAATCGCAAATAAATGAATCTTTTGTGGTGGAACCCCCTGTAGTGGTAAATGATAATACTGTACCAGAACCTAATATAGTATCTAGTTGTAGCAGTAGACCTAAGCGTAATGTAGGCAAACCTCAGCGATATAGAGACTGTGCTTTGTAATCTTAAAAAGGGGGAAGTGTTATGTTGTTGGCAACAGTAGTTACTAGGTTGGCAACAGAAGTTACTAGGGTTGGGGTTTTGTTATACGATAAGATGGCTGACGGGTAATTCTGATGTCAATGTTCTTGAAGTTGCTTATTTGTGTTATAATAAAAACTATATAATAAAACTGAGTTGTGTTTGTTATATGAGTGCGGCTACGACACTACAATTAATATCAAGAAATTTTTACTATCTTGCATGCGTTCAAAATCGACTTATTTACTAAAAGTATCCCTTACTTTTCTTGGAAATTTGACCCTAGTCGAATAGTATTATCCTCGATTGAATTTTATGGTCTTATTCCAAGAATTCGGTTTTTAGTTGAAACGGCCCGCTTTCTATTTCCGTCCCGCAAAGGTTTCTACCTGCTGTCTACCCCTGTTCTATTCCCAAGAGCCGTCCCTGGAGGCCTAAACTAAACTTTCATGCACTTGTTACAAGATCCCCCATTTTGATTTCCCTGTCCCGCTTATCCACCTATGTGTTGAAGTTGAAGTTGAAAATACGTATATTCAAAAAACTTAAGATATTACATTTTATTTTTTAAGGGTAACTTAATATTATGGAGGTGGACCGTTCTAGGCGTTGGGCCTCTTCAGTCCTGGGTTTTGGTACTTCCTTCTGGGTTGGCGGCATCTTGATGGGCTGGTGCTGGGTTGGTGGTTGGCGTGGTGGCTGGTTGGTCTGGGCAGGGGGGTGTTTGGGGCTTCCTCGCATATCTGTCATGTTAAATAAAAGTGTAGTATTTTGTGTTCATTAGAGTGCTATAATGGTGGAGGAGGGGGTAACTGTGATAATATCCTGAAAAAGAAGAAGGGGGGGTGTGGCATGGCCGTACGTAATTGTACGTGTACCATATGGGGGGATTGCATGGTCACGGATTTAGTCTGTTCACCTCATTGACAGTGGAGTGTCCTCTACTATGTCAATGAGGATTCCAGGGAGGTCGAGGTACATGGAAGATAGGAGGGCTGTGGGGGGGTGTGGGAGTTTGCTCCGGGGTTTCCTGGGCACACGGTTAACTGGGACGAGGTCACGGTTTAGGGGTTTGTGGGAGGTCGTGAGGGTTTCGTTGGCGATAGGAATGCCTTG
>JABXWE010002153.1:0-18110 GCA_014611495.1 Limonius californicus | reverse complement strand
AATCAAATACATGAAGGTCATCAAGGAATGGAAAAATGCAAGGCAAGAGCAAGATCTATTGTATATTGGCCAGGTATTACACAGCAGATTGAAGAAACAGTGACAAAATGCTGGATATGTGAAAAGTATCAAAAACGTAATCAAAAGGAAACATTAATGCAGCACGAAATACCAAAAGGACCATGGCAAAAAGTAGCATCAGATATTTTAGAATATAACAACATGAATTTCTTAATTGTAATAGATTACCACTCAAACTGGTTGGAAGTTGTAAGACTAGAAGGAAAGGCGGCAAAGGCAATTATAGTAAAATTCAAAGAAATATTTTCCAGAAATGGCATACCAGAAGAAGTTGTTTCCGACAATATGCCTTACAACAGTTTGTTATTTCATCAATTTGCAAAAGAATGGGATTTTAAAATTACCACATCCAGTCCAAGATACCCAAAATCAAATGGAATGGCAGAACGAGGAGTTCAATTAGCAAAAAATATATTAAGAAAAGCTACAGAACTCAGAACGGATATTTATTTAATGTTAATGGCATATCGAAACACCCCAATAAAAGCGACGGGAAAATCCCCAGCACAAGCGATGCTAAGTAGAGCTTTGAGAACAAAACTACCCACAACAAGGAAATTATTGGAGCCAAAGGTGGAAAGGAAAATAAAGCAAAGGAAGGAAGAAGAGCAGGAGAGAACTAAAAAATATTACGATCGACAAGCAAAAGATTTACCAGGATTAGAGGAAGGACAAAGTGTCATGATTCAAAGAGGCAAGGAATGGGAAAGAGCTCAAGTAGTGCAAAAGCATGAGTCACCACGATCTTATATTGTGAGAACCAAGGATCAAGAGTATCGAAGAAATCGAGTACCTACATCTAAAACCATCAGCAAACGCACCCCCAACTTATTATGATCCTGATCCTGAACCTGAAATGTTAATAAGTAGAAATCCTTCTCCTGATAATCCTCTACAGTCACACGATGTTGATGTTCCACATACTAATATTACTTTTAACAATAATGATAATGTAAATCCAGATAGTTGTGCAAGGTCAACTAGACCAGTGCGTTCTGTAAGGCCCCCTAAGTGGTTTTCAAATTACGTTCGCCACTAACTAATGAGGGAGACATGATACTACTACTACAACAAGATATGCTCTTGCGCATGTTGCTCTGTCTCACTCTGTGAATCATGACGTCACACAGTGGCAACTCCCGCGCATAGTCAACCATATACGCCCGACAATCCTTCCAAATAGACCAAATCTTACATAAAATTGTTTTAACACCACGTTTTAGATGTTCTGTGTTGCGTACTGGTTTACTGTGTTTGTTGAATATTAAGATTAAGCGGTATGTATATAATTACTACTAAAAATATCTCACAATATGCAATAGTAATAATTTACTCAGCTTTGAATTATTATGTTCAGCAAGTTGATGCTTACTATACTTTTATTTCGAAATGCTTACATTTAAAAATTTCAGTTGTGATGCAAAATGGTACAATGTGCAGTTTACGGTTGTAATAGCAACAATATTAAAAAGCTAAAGAAGAATTCCAGTGGAACTACCACTCTGCCCAACTTTTTTAGTTTCCCAAATAAAGACAGCATTTGCAGAAAGTGGGTAGAACTTTGTTGTCGTAAAGAGAAATTCACTATAAAAAACGCACGAATATGTTCGTTACATTTCACTCCTTACGATTACTTAAAAAGATATGACATTGTGGATTCAGATAATTTGATAAAAAGAAAGTCGAAGCCGAATGCAGTTCCTTCGCTAAATTTTCCCAAAGTTAAACCCAGTTGTCCATCAACAGGCAGAAGCAAACGACTATTAAAACGAAATATAAAGCAAATGTTTGCATTCGGTTCCCAGTCTGAAGCACCACTTATTACAGATTTGTCTTCTGAACCCATTTGGAACAAAATTGCAGCAGTCAAATTGAATTACATACGTAAGTATTGATAGCTAATCTTACATTATCTATTTTGAATTACACCTACCTAAATAAAAAAATTTCAGTTCAACATTAAAAGAGGAAGACCTAGAGTTAAACACACAAAGTGACGAAGTTTTAGCTTTGAAAAATACAATAGCGAAATACGAAAATGAAATTAAAATCTTACGAACAGAAAAAAACCAAAGCGATACTTTGCTAAAATCAATAAAAAAAATATTCAGCACTGGCCAATTAAAAAAATTACAAAATGAAAAAAGAGAATAACTTGAGGCGTGGATGATATTTCTAGTGCTATTGCTTTGCATGCAGCAGGTCCGCGTGCTTACCGTTGGTTATTAAAAAAAGGCCATCCTCTTCCTGCTTTGTCAACTTTGAGAAAGTGGGCTGCAAAAGTAGAAATGGAACCAGGAATATTAGAAACTGTTCTGCAACTAATGAAAAATGCAAACCTTACTGATCTACAGAAAGTGTGTATAATATCAGCAGATGAAATGAAAATTCAAAAATGTTATGAGTATGATAAGAAGAAAGACAGTACCATGGCTCCTGCGAATTATGTGCAAGTCTTCATGGCGAGGGGACTTTTTGGTAATTGGAAACAACCAGTCTATTACAAGTAAAGACTTATGAGATGCTATAATTTCAAAAATGTTATACTAACTATTTTACAGCTATGACTGCAAAATGTCAAAGGACATTGTCTTCAAAATAATCGAGTGTTTGGAAAATACTTCACTTTTATTTTAATAATTAGGGTATCCAACTGCATACAACAGAGAAAACTCTTGGACTTGGGCTAATGAATTATCGGAAGGAGGACTTTATAAACCTACTAGTAGCTTTATGGAAAAAATAGTACAACTACAAAAAGTTTTTGAACTGATCAATGGAGATACAATTAAGATTTGTAAGAATTATTTAAAATTTCATATGGAATCTTCAAAAGATATCGATTTAGCAGAAGAAGCAAAAATATTGTTCTTTAGGTGCAAAATGTACTTCAGAATAAACTTCTTAAATCAAATTCTAAAAGAAAAACATACAGTTTCAAAACGAAAAATTATTAAAATTACTAATTAATAACCACAGTAAATAACGAAATCCTAGTTTATTATTATATTTTTAATAGTTGTTGGTTAATGTAGTATGTAATAATGCATCTCGTATAACAAATTAAAAATAAACTCTTGTACCTACCTAGTAGGTATATTATTTTTCATATCTTTAATATGAAAATATCATACTTCCTTTATTAAATAAATATAGCAACACACAAAAAGTGAAAAAGATCTCTGAAATATTATTTACTTAGGGCTGAAATTTAAATTAGAAGCGAAAATCGCCCGAAAAACAATTAAGTATAAGTTGACCTCTTTGGAACACTTTTCGTGTTTGTACCCGAATCTGTGTCTGATGCTTTATTCTGAAAAACGAATTATGCAAAAAAAAAACATGTAGAAATCTATATTATTAATTTGTACGGAACTTTCCCAGACACAAAGCATGAAGTCAGTTACAGTACCATGAAGCACAGCGCTAGCGCATTAAAAGTTGTCACTGGAAGACGTCGTGCGCGAACACTGTCGATTTAGCGCGATCGGAGTATCATATCTTGTTGTAGTCGTAGTATCATGTGAGGGAGATGTAATGTATGGACACATCATGTTCAGTGTAGCGCCAGCTTAATAATATAAGACGATACCGACTTGACCGACAGTCAAGGACATGTAAGATAACGATCATAACCCAATTCATTGTATCTTGTTATATCTTAATAAATACTTAAAAACTATAAATGTTTACTTATAATAAACATAACAGAGCTAGAAGAGTTGTAGAAAATGCTTTTGGCATATTGGCTCACAAATGGAGAGTTTTTTAAGACCTCTAGAAATGAAAATACAAACTTCTATCAAAATAACAAAGGCTTGTTGTGTCTTACACAATTTCTTAAGAATGAAAAAATGTGGCGATAATTTTATTCATTTACTAGAAGAAGAGGAGTGCCAGCTAGCGGAAAGTTACAGTTCTTTGTAGCAGAATATATTCTGACTTCACGTTTGTAAATAATTTGGTGCTCAACTAAGATGTGTGGAAACTAACCTCAAAAAACGTATTCCACGTTGCTAAAACTTTTCATTGTGTTGTGGGGCAAGTGCATTTTGAATTAATATTTGTATACTTTAAGAAGTAAAATTGTTACAGTTTATAACCTTAAGTATATACTACACGTAGACCTACCAATATTTTGTTTTATTCATCTGTAAATATTAATTAGGTAAGTACAAAGGAATCCGTATTGTTGCATGTATAATGACATGGTAGCACTTGAGGGTAAAATGACATATGTATTATCGGTATGTCATTTTACAATCACTCACATTTCTGATGTCAATGTAGGATTTTTCAGCTACACTATGGTGGGTATCCGTCAAAGGACAACAACCAGGCAATCTTGGGATACGCAGGCAATGTTAAATGCCATTGATGCTGTTAAAAAAAGGAAATGGGGTGGCTTAAAGCAGCCAAACTATTCAACGTTCCTCAGGCAACATTGAGACGAAGGGCAAATGATGTTAATCAAAGAGCCAAAGGATGTGCAAAGGCCCTAGGACGATTTTTTACCACATTTGACGAGGAAGCAGAAAAAAAATTTGTTGATCATATATTGTTATTAGAGTCCAGATTGTTTGGAATAACTACCAAAGAAATTAAGCATCTAGCATTTGAATTTGCCACTCAGAATTGTATTCCGAACAGATTTAAAGATGGTAGTGCTGGACGAGAATGGCTAAGAGGTTTTCGCCGTAGACATCCTGAAATATCCTTAAGACAGCCGGAAGCTGTGTCTGCTGCCAGAGCAATGGCGTTCAATAGGTTACAGATACAAACATTTTTGATACATTAGATTTAACCATAAAAAAAGAGAATATTGAATGTCATCGCATTTATAATATGGACGAAAGTGGCTTGTCGCCAGTGCAGAGACCTCCAAAAATTTTTGCAAAAACTGCAAAAAAGCAAGTAGGATCTGTAACTAGCGCTGAAAGAGGTCTGCACGTGACGTGCGTCTGCTGCATGAATGCCATAGGTAATTTCATTCCACCAGCTCTCATTTTTCCCAGAAAAAATAGAAAGGAGGAACTTCTGGACGGTTTGCCTCCAGGATCCTTAGGGATATTTCATGAAACAGGATGGATGACATCAGAAACTTTCGTTTTGTAGTTGAAACATTTTAAAAATTACGTAAACGCGTCTCCAGAATCACGAGTTCTGTTACTTTTGGATGGACACTAGTCATAAATCACTAGCAGCTCTGACATTAGCAAAAAATAATGGAATCATTATGATGTGCTTCCCCGCACATACGTACGTATCGTATTCAACCACTTGACGTCAGCTTTTACGAGCATTTGAAGACTTTTTACAATCAGGAATGTGCACTTTGGTTGAAAAATCATCCAGGACGAGTAATCACACAAAATCAAATTAGTGAACTATTTACTGCCAGTTATGGAAAAGCAGCTACAACAAAAAATGCTACAAGCGGATTTTTCAACACGGGTATATTGCCGAGTAATCCCCAAATTTTTCCAGACGAGTTTTTTGAGCCGGCGGAGACAACAAACCGACTTCTGGAGCCGGATAATATACAGGAAGAAACAGCTGACCAACCGAATATCTCGATCATCAATGAAATCCAGTTAGGAATACAGGAAGAAGAAAATGGAAACATGGAACAAGCTGCGCAACCAGAACAAAAAATAGGTAACGACAAAGAAAATGATAGAGAAAATACGAATAAAACACCAGAAAAAGAAATAGATAACGAGAAAGAAAATGATAAAGGAATTGATAAGAAAAAAAAAGCCACCTTTAAAGAGAATAATAGTATCTATACAGGAAATTTTTCCAGTGCCCACAGCAAGTGGAATAAAAAGAAGAAAGAGGAAACAAATGAGCGGCGTATTAAGAACTACTCCTAATTTAGAGGAACTTAAGCAGAAAGAAATAAAAAAACAAAGGGGGAATGTTCGTCAACGCAAAAAAAATATTTGTAAGAAGTTAAGCTCTACTGTGCCAACAGAAATTGAAGATGAGGAAGAAGATCACTTTGCAGCTGAGGAAGATGAAGAAGATATGGCGTGTCTATATTGCAAAGATATGTTTAAAAATTCGCGGTCTGGAGAAACTTGGATCGGTTGTGGAAAATGCAAGAAGTGGGCACATTCTGAGTGCGCCGGAGTCCCTGCGAAGAAAAAAAGTTACGTTTGTGAATTTTGTCAACAATAAAAGAGTTTTTTTTATTAGTTTTACGTTTCTGTTTTGTATGTCATTTTACAATACACATGTGTCATTTTACACACACACCTGGTTGTAAAATGACACAGTTACATTTTTTTTCAACATTTTTTTTAAGTTTTTGATAGAAATTTGAATATTTTGTTTTATTAACTTATACTTTAAATATATATTTAAATACTTAAAATAACTTTAAATATTAAGCCATTCGAACAAAATCTAGCCTCAAAAAAAAGTATGTCATTTTAGGACACCTTCCCCTAGACAGGTGGAAAGCTACGGAATTTCGACTATTTCTATTATACACTGGACCAATTCTTCTCAAAAAATACTTACCGAGCTCTTTTTACAATCATTTTTTGAGTATTGATTGCGCAATGCGAATATTGATTGCGCCCAGTTTGTGATACAAGCTAAACAAAAAATCTGGTGAATGGCTGTTATATTTCGTAGAAAAATATGGGTATCTGTATGGCTGCGAGTACGTTAACCATAATGTACACAATCTTATACACTTACGCAACGTCGAAAAATATGGATGTTTAGACAATTTTAGTGCCTTTAAATATGGAAATTTTATGCATTCTATTAAAATGAAATTACAGTCGGCCAAACATCCACTTGAACGAAGTAAGACTAATACACGAATCCAGAAAATTTTCACTTACATCAGTGGCATACCAATACCCCGTACTTATCAAAGAAATTACTAGAAAACACTCTAAAATTTATTATTCTGCAGTAAAATTACAACATTGTGAATTAAGTATTTTCGAACGTAATAAATACTGCATACTAAAAAAACAACGGCAAGTAGTTTCCATTGATAATATTTACTTAAGTAATAATGACATTTTTTTGGAATGCCGTAAATTATTAAACCCAAAACCCTATTTGATTTACCAACCAAGTCCATAGTATTTAACTGCTTTTATTCGGAAGATTGATTCTCAGATGTTACAGAAATTGTTTCATTAAATGACGTTTTGTGCAAATGTATCAGGTACAATTTTTATTATATATCTTTAGTTCATCACGCAGCCACAAATTGAAACAATTAAAATACAGGCAGATCGGGTTCCGTGAATTACAAATCCTTTATAGAAAAGCTGAAAAGGTTACATTGACGTCTAATGTGGGGCTTGGTCATTAGCAAATAATGATTTAAGATTAAATTTATTGTAAATCTGTTGTTGATGCTATCAACGACGTGCTCGCTGTGAAAATTACCAAATCAGCCTAAAATGAATAACTCTGAAACACTACGGTCGATGAAAATATTGTGAGCCAGGAAAACTCATTACTGTCTAAATTGCAAGGAACGATGTATGAACTACTTTCAAAATTTGCTGAAAAGTATTGTTGTTAGCGGAAATGGGCGGTCAAACGGCAAGTGTATGATTAACGAGAATTTAGGTAGTGCAAGCCAGGATACCTATTGTATTGTAGAAGGTAGCGGACTACACATTCAAAATTGTAACCAGATGTTAAAACAACCCTGGTAGTAATTCGATACTTTGTTGCTCGTCGGTTCAAACCGCAGACGTAAAATCGAATCATCCTGTTACATTTATTTTGGACGTCGACCTTTATTTCGAGTACCATAAACGTGCTGCCGCAAGTTAAATTGCAAGTGGCAATACAAGCTTTAATAGGTCTAGCAAAATTATGATGCATGGGTTTTCGTAGCGATTTTTTATACTGCACTCCACTGTCTTTAAACAGAAATTTTTGTATTACTGGGGTAAGGAGGGGCAGCGAAAATTTAGGTTGGAGTTGGATATGACCAACGGTCACGGTAAACGGTCAGAGTAAAACATGGGTGATTATTTTTTAAAACAGCTGTCGTTTGATACTATGTTGATACTGCCCATAAACGATGGGAAAATAATTGATACCGTTATAAGTCATTTTCAGGTGACGTTTTTTGAGGTTGCAAGTTATTGAACCCAAAACCCAATTTTGATTTACAAACCAGTCCACTATATCTTTTATTCGCAAGACTAACCTGATTTTACAGAAATTGTTTCATTAAATGACGCTTTGTACTGATGATGATGATGAATCTTGAATGATGAATCTCATTGTGCTCACTAGGGGTAATGACCTCACTCCCTGAACAGGTCCGTCGCTTCAGCGAAAGACAGAATCCTGTTCAAGGGCGTCTCTTGAATGTTTCTTGGTTCAAGAAAGGGAGATCCAAGGTGTTTATGTCTTAAGGCCGCTAATGCCTTGCATTTGCAGAGGACATGTTCAGAGGTTTCCTCTTGCTCTTGACATTTCCTACACTGGCTGTTTAGCACAATCCCTATAGGGTGGAGATGACTGTTCAGGTGTCCGTGGCCTGTAAGGAGGCCCGTTATTATCCTGATTTGTCTTCTGCTTAGATTCAGAATATAGTCTACCGATTTAGGCGTAGGGTTCTTAAAGGCTCTAGCCTGTCTGGGTGTGAGTCTGGAGGTCCAAGAGTGCTGAAATTGCGCGTTTGCATGATTCCAGATCTCGTGCCTCACATGTTTTGGGGCTATTCCAAAAGCTGGCTCTGGACCTAATAAAGGTTCAGAGGCCCCAGCCACAGCTAGGGCATCAGCTTCCTCATTGCCAACGCTTTGTACTACTATATAGGTATACAGAAAATATGTAAATAAATAAAAAATATAAAACAAATAAATATGTATATGTAGATGATAGACTATCTTATTTAAAATCTTGGATATTAATTTAAGAATTGTTTGTATTTATATTAGCGTTTTGCCTCAAATTTAAACTCAAACATATTATAATTAAGTTATAATTCTTCTAATTGCTTGTTGAATCATAAATGCTGGAATTTGTAGACATACAAGAAGTGGTGAGTGCCATCAGTTTCTTTATTCTGTACAACTTTTTATAAACATAAGAATTCTATTGTGAATTTTCAACCTTCTTGTTTTTTAGAAATTTGCTGTTGCCGTTTTTGAATATAATGAAATGGTAACGGTATCTGCTGTGCCAACAATATGGCTAATCGGCAACAGCAAAGGATTTGATTGTTCCTGGCCTCCTATTCAATTCAGGAAAATGGTTATTAAAAAAAATCTCCTAGGGACCTTTGGGCTGTATACAAGGTGTCGGTACTCGACCAGTTTAGTAAGTGATTTATTCATAAAATTATTTAATTCATTTTTCACACAATATCTTTTTACAGATACTTACGAGGAAGCTTTAAAACGGGAACGGACAGAAACTGCTTCAGGTTCTTCGGAATCCGAAAGGGAATTGGCTAGAGGTAAGCGAAAGAAGAAGTTGTTCAGCGAGAGAGAATGTTCTTTAACTCCTCCATCACCTTTATTCGAAGAAGAAATCGAAGAAAAAATTGAAGAAGTAGATAATGAACAAAGCTCTCAACAACAACACAATGGACATGATACAGCTATGCTAATTAGCATTGTAGATCAATCTCCTCTTCGAAAAAATAGTAAGTCCTACCTATAGTAAACGCCAAAACTATTACTCAGTTACTCGAAAAAGTACCCCATTAATTATTTTGCATTACAGATACTGCATTCCCTAATAACTTGCCGATTATTGTTCAAGACTTATCGGTTGTAATAGCTGATCCAAATGTTCAAAATAATCCCGGCAAATACAAAAGCCTATTGAATATTTTTCTTATTATTTTTTAATTTAGTTATTTCGACTGTATTTGGAATTAAAACTTAAACTTAAATATCTACCCTGCGACCTTTACAAATTTAATATAATATAATATTCTTTGAAGTTAACTAGTTCTTTATTTTTTGGTTTGTCTACTTTTTTTCCAATGTGTATGTAAATCTAAGTTTTATTTAATTAAACTGAAATTTATACTTTATTAAGTTACAGTGTATACTTCCCTTGCAGGAATTGCAAGTCACTCAATGACAACGCCAGATCTTCACTGCATTTTAGTAAAAATTCGGTACGAAATGCAAAAAATGAACGAAAGACTGGCTAGCATTGAGAAACATCTTAATATCACTACTTTAACGTCTTATAACCAGGAGAAAAATAATCTTCCCTTGTAGGCATAGTGGAACTACATTCTTTGGAAGAGCTGACTCAAGACATAAAAACAGAGCAACAATTGGTATGTAATTTTTTCAAAGCTATAGATTTTTATGTGTGTGAATATAATATACTTTTCTTTTATTTTTTAGCTACATCTCCTCATCAGTGTCGGCGGTACTGATAAAAAACAGTGTACGCGAAGAGTAATGGAAAGACTGTTTAAGGATGAACTGCGGGAACAATGTTCGTGGACGGGTCAAAAAAACAATTATAAATTGAAAGATTTAAAAATCATGAATATTGCAATACGTAAGCTTTATGCTTTATTGTCTGAATCACTATTCATAATTTTTTTTTGTAGATGCTGTGAGACGTGTTTTTGCTGACATGAACGGCCAAGAGTTTGAGTCCTACCTCATGGAGTGGTTACATCATGCAAAAACTCGCCTTAAGCGTAAAGCAAAAAAATAATTTCCAATTCATTGTGTCATAGTTAGATGTATTTTTTATTTAATATTATTATTTTTTTACAGTTTAGGTTAAGTTAAATATTCCATTTTAGGCTTAAGGCTTTATAATAAGTACTTATTTGTAATAGTTTTTGCAATTTTTTATCTCTTTTTTAGTTTAGTTAAAATAAATATGGATTTAATTTTATGTCTGTTTTCTTATTTGCTACCACCAGCAGCTTTTATAATAAGTTATTAGATGGGAATATTTTAATATAATGTAATTAAATTCCCATATTGCATCCATTTCTGTCATATTCATAAGATATTAAAGGAAACACCTGTTTAAATTCAAATTAGGTAATGTTTTTCTTTCCAAGTTTATCGTTTTTGTTGATTTGTACAAACATTTAAAATCTAATTCATTTTAAAAGCCTTGGCAATATTTTGTTCTTAAAAAACAACTTCAAAATATTATTATATTCATTAATGTTTTTGACATCCTTCCTTAACGTAAATTCGCACTTCCAAAAACCCTCAGTTTTTAATTTCTGCATTAAAAGTACTGGAAAATAATCTCGAAATTTGTTTTAAAAGTATTACATTTAAATAAAATATTAACCCTTTTCAATATAGTACTAACCCTTTTCAGTATAATGCTAACCCTTTTCTGGATAATGCTAACCCTTTTCAAATAAGTAATAGTATCCACCAATAGATGTCAGAACATGTAACTAGTAAGCATGTCGCTAAAAAGTCGGTTAGTAAACTGTAATAATGCCGGCCTCGGTGGTCTAGTGGTTAGCGCGTTTGCCTTTAGATCCGAGGGGCGCGGGATCGAACCTGGCTGAGGTTGGCGAGATTTTTCTAGCGTGGAAAAATCTGAAAATGCGCCTTCTGTCGGATAAGAAGTAAAGCCGTAGGTCCCGTGCCACTGCGATGTGTGACACGTTAAAAATCACTACTGGAGTTGGAATTACCCCAGATAGGCGAAATTCTTAGTTAGGGTGTACAATGGGCCATATGGCCTAAGTGCATAGAGATGCATGGAAAACCGCGTCCTAGATCTCGCTCTTTCAAAGCAAGCAAGCAAGCAAAGTGTAATAATATGTGGGTTGCAGAAATGCCGAACACGCGGTTAAACATCGCAGGCACGTTGCTGGAATGTTGCGCAAAAAATATTTTAAAGCCAACGTTGCTGAGATTTTGGCGCATTGACGTTGTGTAAAAATTTCTAAGCAATGTTATCATGTATTCTTTTTTCCAGAACTGTCACTTGCTTCCTTGTTTTCTCTTAGATGTCTTAAGAGACTTCGTAACATCCTCCACCTTTTTTTACATTCCTCGACTGAAACAAAACAAATAAAATTATCATGCCAAAAATTCCACAAATAAATAAATTTACTTATAGGTTGTCATTTTTGCATTCATTATATTTTGAATGAACATAAGTTATTTTTTTGTTACAGGTTTCTTGCTACGGGTTGTTCGTTTCGAGCGCTATCCTTTTACTTTATGAGAGGAGAAACTACCATAGGAGTTGTAGTAAATGAAACAACTAAAGCAATTTGGAAATACCTCAGAAAAGAATACATGCCTTTACCTTTAGAAAATATGTGGCTGGACATTGCTAAGAGATATGCAGGACTATGGAATATGCCCAACTGTCTAGGTAGTATAAATGGTAAACATATATGCATCCAAGCTCCATCGACATGTGGCTCCGGTTATTATAATTATAAATCATATAATTTAATAATTGTATTAATGGCAATTGCCGACGCAGATTCCCTTTTTACTGCAATATCAGTAGGCGATTTTGGAAGAAACAGCGATGGTGCAGTATTTACAAATTCCCAGATTGGTAAGCTACTCTATGAAAATAAATTGAATATTCCACCGGCAACCTCCACTTCCTGGAGATAATGGTGGTCCTTTTCCAATGATTTGCGTTGCAGACGAAGCATTTGCATTAAGCCAAGAAATAATGAAGCCTTTCAAGAGCGAGAAAAAGTGCTGAGTGCGCCTTTGGAATACTATGTTCTAAATTTAGAGTGTTTCATACACCAATAGCATGCAATGTTGACAAAGCTGAAAATATTGAAAAAGCTGCATGTGTTCTTCACAACTTTATAAGAAAACACGATGGAGTATTTGTATCCGCAGATACTTCTATGCAATTATCCCAAAATGTTCTAAACACTCCACCGCACTTATTGGGTCGACCAACAACCACAGCAGTTCAACTAAGGGATAGATTATGCCAATACTTTGTAAAACCAGAAGTAGCTTTACCGTGGCAAAATACAGTATAATTTAAAATTTTCAATGCAAATGTATCCGCACTATGTATTAATAAAATATTTTTACCACATACCTGTACATTTTACTTCAATAGCCACCTTTTGCCTACTTCCTTGACGTTTCTATTAGAATACTTCTCTAAATTGTAATTATAAAGAACTTCATATTTTTAAACCACTAGCACAAACATCACATTAAATTTTTCACCTTCCATTTTATTAACCAATGGCTTTGCTCAAAAACAATCAAATAACGTGAGATAACTTGAAACATGAAGTAAGAAATAGAACAGAATCTATTTCATGCAACACGTTTCAACAGGAATTGCTTCTCTATGACGTCACTTGAAACGCATTTCGCTGATGTGCGAATTCCCGTTTAAAACAATGTGTTGTTATTTTATTAAATATGTTTCATGTTTCTTGTTTCACGTTTCATGTTTCTTTGATGTGTGGCCTAAGTGTTGTGGTTTTTACCATAAAGCAGTCAACTGATTTATGTGAATGGTGAGGTGATGTGGTGTGTGAATGTTGCTCCGTTTAATGAACCAAAGTTAGTGAGTAATTATTCAACGTTAAATTAAAATTTTATAACTATATCTTCGAATATGTCTATCGTCAAGGACTGTAGTGTTTGCAAGTTAAATTTGGGAAATGAAAAATATATTAACCCATTAACTACCGCGATCCCCGTTTGGGGATTGCGTCATTTTTACATGTTGGCAACAACGCAAAGAAAGACATGCGGGTTTTCAAGGCCAGGTTCGACTATTGAGAGGTAAACACGAGTAGTGTAGCAAGTGCCTTAAAATACTTATTCTATATAAGTCGAATCCGGGCAGAGTTTTCTGTTTTGACGGAACAAAAAGACAAAAATAAGGAGGAAACTTGTAATCTGCGAAAACAAAAATTAATCGACCAAATCAAGGGAAAACCTCCGGTAGAAATATTTGAAATGTTGTTTGATGATGACCTCGCAACTCATATTGTTAGACAAAGCGTTATATATGCAGCACAAAACAGACACGATTTTACTTTTTCTGTAGAGTGCTTGAAAAATTTTTTGGGCATTCTCCTTTTGACAGGTACCATTCATTACCGCAAGAACATATGTACTGGTCAGAACAAGAAGACATAAATATACAAATTGTCCGAAAATGTATGCCCAGAAATCGCTATTTGGAGATAAAAAGGAATTTGCACTTTAACGATAATTCCACAATTCCAACTAATCAAGAAGACCGGAACAAGTTGCACAAAATTAGACCAATTAGAAATAAATTCAATAACCTCAGTATGAAGTTTAGCGTCTTCAGTCACAATATAAGTATTGATGAACAAATGGTAAGAAATTATGGACACCATTACCTAAAACAATTTATTAGGTGCAAACCTATACGCTTCGGATTCAAACAATGGGCGATGTGCTGTGCAGAGACAGCATTTTGCTATCATACCGAAGTGTATGAAGGAAAACAAAACAATACACCTACCATTAAAAAAGTGACTCTTGGTTCGTCAGTAACATTGAGTAAAGTTGACAAAATCGAAAATCCATCAGAATATTGCTTTTATTTCGACAATTTTTTACCAGCTACGATCTAATGCAAATGTTGACAGAAAGAAACATTTGTGCAACTGGTACAGTCCGAAGCAACAGAATGAAGCAATGTCCTTTGAAAACAAACAGCGAAATGAAAAAGGATACTCGTGGAGCCTTTGATTATCGTTTCGACAAAGATAATGAAATATTTGCGGTTGTATGGAAAGACAATAGTACGGCAAGGCTTTTGTCTAACAATGCTGAGGTGATTCCGTTAGCTCGCGTCAACAGATAGTCTAGAACAGATAAAAAGATGTATCAATTCCACAATCCAACCTCATAATGAATTATAATAAATTTATGGGAGGCGTGGATAAATTAGACTAGAATGTTCAGAAGTATGAAATAAAAATAAGAGCCAAACGGTGGTACCTTCCAATATTTACAAATATTGTGGACATGGCAGTTGTGAATGCGCATGCTTTATACTGTCTGACGAATCAAACTATTCCTTTGTTGGATTTCCGAAGAGCCATTGTAAACAGTTATTTGAGTATAGCATCAATATCGGATCCAAAGAGAGCTGGTAGGCCTTCCTATAACATGAAAGCTGAAAAGCGTGTGCCACAAGATATAAGAAAAGATCCAGTGGGCCATTATCGTGAGCGAACAAATGAAGGGAAGCAGAGAAAATGCATTGCAAGACGAATGTTAGAAAACAATGTTGCAACTGGACTTCACGTTGAGTGCATGATTCAGTGGCTTTCAAAATATGTCAATTTATTTTCTTATTCTTATTTTTTAGAAAGAACTAGTTTAATTTTTTGTACTTCAAACTAAGTTTCTAAATAATAAATAAATTTGTAGTTAATTTCAGCCTTTTGGTACCTAATACATGCAAGCCGCATGATCCCCAAATGGGGACTTGCTACAAAAGTTGAAGAAAAACATGGTATATGTAAAATTTTTTAAAAATTTAATTAAATTGTTTGTTTATATTATATTTTCCACACAGAAATGTAATTAAAATAAAAATTTGGCACTTAATGGGTTAAATGCGATTTTTGTGTTCTGCCAATACATGCTTCATGTGCCGGAGTAACGCGCGCTGAAGCGACCTGCCTTCTCGCAGCTAGTCGGGCAATAAGTTATCGCTGTCAGGAATGTCAACAAAAAAGTAACGAAATAGTGGAATTAAAGAGTTAATTATGAAACTTAATAGTGAAATTTCTGAGCTAAAGGACAAATCAACTAACTACGTAACGGCATCCCCGAATTAACCGAAGTACTAATCGCTGAAATTAAGAGCGTGCAATGTGATAGCTTATAATGTCGAAGAATCGACTGCTGCAACTTCTGAAAATCGTGTAGTTGATGACACCAACAAAATCAATAACTTAATTGCAGATTTATCACTCGCTGCAAATGTTGAGGTCAAGCGCATTATTAGATTAGGGAAACCTGTCGCAGGGAAAAACAGGCCCGTTAAAATAATCTTCTCCAGCGGAAGCGATGCACGTGAAGTACTTAAAAACAAAAATAATACAGGGTGTTTTTAAATGACTGAGGAAAAGGCGGGAACATTTAAAATGAAAGTTAGTAATTTACTGATTTTATGTTTCCCCCTAGGGACTTGTCACTAGTACTCTGACATTTTTGTTCATAGCCGTTCGTCTACGGATTTTATTTTTTTGTCTTGTTTTCTTGCGTTTAACGTTGTATACTGCTAGCTTTTTCCATAAAATCAGTTTTTTTCAGAACTTAATAGCTATCGTTATCCTTACAGGTAAGTTATTGAAAACAAAACATTGCGGCAATTTTATAGGTTAATTTTGTATTTATATTTTAGTTTATAATTTATTGGAATGGCGTTTAACCAGCAACACGACGCCTTTATTCTAATGGCACATTTTCGAAGTGGTTCTTTAACCGAGAATGGCACCTGGGTGTATTCGTTTCAGTCGTGCGTGGAACAGTTTAACGAAGCTTTCCCTGGAATGATTGCTTCGGACAAGGCGTTTTCGAACCACAAGAACAGAATAGTTAAACGCTTTGAAGAAAAAACATTGCATCTGTAAGAGCAAAAGTTCTGGAAGGTCCAGCATTTTAACTGACGAAGTTGTTGCCGATATACAACAACGCATAATTCAAAGCCCGAACAAATCCTTAAGAAAATTGTCAGCTCAAGCAGGTTTGTTTTACATTATAAACGTCTTATTTTGATACTAAGAAATTTGTTTACTTGTAGGAGTGTCAGTGTCAAGTTGCCGGAAGGTATTAAAGCAAAAACTTAATTTGCATCCGTATAGAGTTTCCGTTGTACAGCACCTTCACGAAATTGATTATGGGCGCAGAATAGACTATTGTCAATGGTTTAATAATACTTTAAATGATGATTGCTGATTTTGACTTTCTATACCGACAAAGCATGGTTTCATTTGTCTGGCTATGTAAATAGCGAACGTGGGCTACAGAAAATCTACATACTTTTGTAGAAACTGACTTACATTCTATTAAAACTGGTGTGCGGGTGGCCATGTCAAGACAACGAATAATAGGACCAATATTTTTCCATGAAATAATCAATGTTGAGAACTATCGAAGACTTATTTTAGAACCTTTTCTGAATTTACTTCACGACGACGAGCTGCAACTGGGTTATTTTCAACAATATGGAGCCACAGCACATTCTGCAAGAATCACTTTGCAATATTTGGAAGAATTTTATGGTGATCGCCTGTTAAGTCAAGGAAGATTGTTATGTGATTTTCAAATTTGCCGCTACACTTTAGTAATTCCGTAATTTGTTTGCCGCTTCGTAGGAATGAATATCGCTGTTTTAATTGAATTCTTATTTTGGATTACTATTTTCGCTATTTTGTTTTGTCTTTCTAGAATTGAGTTATGGAACGCCGGTTCCCTTAAACCTTGAAAGTTTCTTTGTGGGCCGATTTTCTGCCGATCAGATTCCCGGAAGTGTTGATCTCGGCGTTGCACGTGTTAGGAATTCCTTCTGGAACTTCTTGCTCAATATTTTGTAACGTGGTGCAATTTTGAGGGGAGAAATGCAGGTCCCCATTGCATTTTGAGTTAGTCCCGTTTAGACCTCGGTGGACTCCAGTTGTCCGAAATCTCCATCAATCGGCAACTGTATTTACGCAATGTATTGGAGTAGACTCTTATCCCCTGACCGAGTTGGACGTACGAGCATCGGGTTTTCCTTCAACCGCGGCGTTTCCTGCTGTTCATTCACCTTACCGTACCGAATATTTGCTTCAGGCAAAAGTAAAGAATCGACTAGAACGTCGGATAATTACGAAACAGCAGATTGTCGCCTTGTTAGTGCGCAGTGCAGTTACTTGTGCGTCTCGATTTTTATCGGATCTCGACGGATTAGAAGGAATCCCGTGCCATCATTGTGGGCGCAAGTGTACGCCTTGTTTCCAACCTCGTCAAAATCAACAATTTCCCGGAGCGGGACACCCATTCTTTTGCTCCAAGCGGTCCTGAAGG
>JABXWE010002151.1:0-47951 GCA_014611495.1 Limonius californicus | reverse complement strand
GCATGATCACCAAACAACCGGATCGGTACAATTTTTTCTCTTAAAGTCAATGGCATTTTAATTCTGTGATCACTTAACGCAATAAACTCAAAGTTTAATCTGACTGACATTTAACACTAGTGTCAAATTATTACTTTCCATGGCACACTAAATATTAAATTAAAAAATAAACTTGTAATTATTTTGTGTACAGACCAAAATAATGATAATATTAAAAATGCGAATTTTGTGATGAAACTCGGTACATGGGGTTAGAATAATATTCCGAACAACTTTTTCTAATAATTTTTTTCGATATCTCTAACGCGACGCAAAATATAGAGAATTGACCCTGTTTGTGAATTCGTAGTAGGCTGAGTTTAAAGTTCAGATTTCAGTTGAGTATCTTAAAAAGTGTGACCCATCAGTCTGTACGACTGTGCAAAAATTCAAATTTGTATTCCTTCAAATAGCGAAAATATGGGGGTGTCTTCATCTTAAATGCGACACACTGTATATTGCATGGTATGATCATCAAAATTACTGATAAAGGTTGGAGTAACAATCTTTTCGGAATGCAGTTCAAAAAAAAATTTATTTTAAATAATTGTTACTGTAATATATTTTTTATTCTTTTTTCACATTCATACTACCCTTCCCCCGGAACCGTTTTCGCATTACCTCATGGGGATGCGGGCGTCCCTTACACACTAAACATTCATGCAACATGCACCATAAACTTAACTAAATGAAATACGGTCGCCTCAGCCGTGGTTTGACCACGCGGCCGATTGAACCGTATTTCACTGTGACCTCGACTGACGGCGCTCGTTCGCACAGCCCCACAAGGTCTCTTAACTGTAATATACTAAATATTGCCGTCAGGAATCAGCAATTTTTGTACAAATAAACCAATAGACATCCCAAGCGCATAAAACCTTTTTCAGTAAAGATTAGAGTTTTAAAACCCATTCAAATCCAAAACTGGTTATTTATTACAGGTATTTATTGTGGAACCAATCAACCAACTTTCCCACACAGCAAACATAGTCAGGTAATTAGAACTTTTAAAGAATCGTAGCTTTGCAACGTTGACTATTTTTAATAATAAATGTAAACTGTGAAACAGAGAAGTGAAATTTTCGATTTGGAAATATCCATGACGGCCCCAAGGAGCCTCTCAGCACCTCTGTACCACTATAATATGACAACAACAAGTTAAGTGTTATTAACGTGGAAAAAAGCGGGTACAGTAAGCAATTTGTACATTTACTGGTATACAGGGTGTTTAATAAACATAGGGCAAAAATTCAAGGGGCTATTCTAAGAATATTTTGTCCTTTGATGATTTTTGAAAAGCCGTTTTGTTTCGAAGATACAGGGCGAAAAAAATTTCGACAATTACAACATTTTATTGCCAAAAATTACATGTAAAGTTTCTTAATCTACAAGAACTGTTGAAAATGACTACTTCCAGCTACGATGCAGGAATCCAATTTTCTCCTCATTGACTACCGAACTCTTTCAAAAACACCAAGGTCGTTTCTTATTGAGTTACACCCAGCAATTATCCGATTTCTTAAATCTTTCACATTTTCCACTGGAGTAGAATAAACTAATGACTTTAGATGGCCCCATAGGAAATAATCCAGGGGGGTTAAGTTCGGGGATCGAGCAGGCCATACGTGAGGTCCACTTCGACCAATTCAGCGATCTCCGTATGTTACTGTTAAAAACTCACGAGCAACCACACTCAAATGCGCTGGTGCACTATCGTGCATAAACCACATTGCATTTCTTGTTGCCAATGGTACATCCTCCAGAAACTAAGGTAGAGTCTGTTTCAAAAAGTTGCGATACACCTCGCCGGTAAGTCTTCCTGGTAGAAATACCGGTCCAATTAGCCAGTCACCCACAATTCCAGCCCAAACGTTCAACGAGAACTGGTGTTGAAAACGATTTTCAACTACCTCATGTGGATTTTCTTCAGCCCACACATGGTTATTGTGAAAATTCCTTATTGCATTTCTTGGGAAATTCGCTTCATCGGTAAAAAGAATCAACGTCAGTAGTTGAGGGATTTGAACCAGTGTGTGCAAAAGCCATTGACAGAATGCAATACGTCGAGGAAAATCAACAGGAGGAAGTGCCTGAACGTGTTGTATGTGGTATGGGTACAACAAATAGTCCCTAAGAATTTTCCAAACAGTTCCATTACTTACATTCAAAGTATTTGCAATTTTTTGAGTAGAAGTACTTGGACTACCATGTCCAGCACATTCTCTTCTACTTCTACCGTTCTTACTGTCATTGGCGTTCCTGGTCCTCCACTTCGTTTCAATGTGCCTGTTTCATGAAAACGTTGATGAATACATTGGAAGGTTTTTCTATCAGGAACATTACGGCCAGGAAATCGTTCAATGTACAACCGCCTAGCTTGTAATGAATTGCCATCAGCAAGTCCATAAATGAACTGCATGTCAGTCATCTCGGCGTTCGTATAGCGATTCATGATAGAGGACTTCACTAACAAATGTTTAAGTATTAAAGACAGAAAATACACGTCAAACAGTCAAACGTCAATCAGTCTCAACAAATTCGACACTTACAAAATGATCAATCACGAGACGTATTTAAATGAAATCCGCGTTTAAACTGATTTTCTTTTCAATATCTGCACTTGCCAGCTGTTAGTGGATAAAATAGCAGTTCTTAATAATCGGAATGTTATTAAGAGAAAACAACGCATTTTTAAAAATTTTTTATACTCGGTAAGTCCAGTGTAGTACGCCATACTTTTATTTCGGCTACATTAATAATATCAAAATTGCTTTTCAAAAATCATCAAAGGACAAAATATTCTTAGAATAGTCCAAGGAATAACCCCTTGAATTTTTGCCGCATGTTTAATAAACACCTGTATATCTATCTTATTTACAGTTTTTAGATGGAATATTTTTCAAATAATCGCTGTAAAATGAGCAGTAGTCACTCTAGCAAGTTCCTTGCTCGTAATTACAACTAGATTTTCTCATAAAATAACAGCAATAAAGCATGTCTTTAAATTGTAAATGACGTTTCCTTTGAGTGTTACAAAACCATACGTATTTTTGTAGACTTGTGACATTAGGAGGGCCAAAATTTGGTTTTTATTTACTATATCGAAGAGATCCCTGTGTCGAGTAAGACCTTAATAGTTTACTAACGAATCAATTTTGAATAAGATTAAAGAAAAGAAAAGTCATCGTTGGTTTATTCCACACGAGGTCAGTAGGGCAGGACCCTAAGCACGTCATCAGCTACTAATGGGAAGATAAGGTTGGGAAATACTGGGAAAATTCGATAATGGGAGTTTATGAGTAATACTGTCCCAGTATTCACGTATACGACTCAGGAAAACTACAAAAAACTTGAGTCTGGAAAAGCGGCGTAAGGGATCGAATATGAGACCTCCCGATGGAAAGGTTTACCACAGTGGAAATTATTAATACTACTTATATATCTCCCTGATGCGGTGCTTGTACAGTTTGTCAACGATAAGGGTGCAGTCTTTCGCGATGTAGTGCTCGCCACATAAAACCTTGTGATAGCCCCAAATTTCGTGCTATGCGTCTGGTACTACTTTCCGGTTGTTCAATTACAGTAGTCGTAACGTTTTCAAGATCTTCAATATTTACATCATGCGAGCGAATGGACCTAGGAAGAAGGGCAGCGCCAGTTATATGTGATCTTCTGTTGTACTGAATATGGAATATGCTGGTTGACGTCTATTAGGAAGTCCGTTTCGATATTCTCTCGCTGCATTACGAGTGTTTCCATTACAAAATCCATAGATAAAAACAATGTCCGTATATTCGTCGTAATTTGAAACAGCAGTAAATGCAATTTTTGCATACAGTATGCTCTTCCTCGTCGTGTTCTATATATTCATCTTTAACCAATACTTTTTAAACGGTCCTATTTAGATGTTAAATCTTTTAATTGGTCCTGAAAATTAGCTGCTGCTGCAGTATTACAGTGTTGAATAACTAATTATAAATTACATATTTTAAACAATTTTGTGGACATTCTGTAGAATTAAAATGGTTGTGGTATAAAACTGTTATATCATAAACAATTTTTTATGTTCCGCAAATCGTCTTTCAATTGAATTTACTGACATTAAAAACATTTATTTTACATTTTTCAAGGTTGCCTTGAATTACATACTCGTCGCAGATTTCATCAAGCATTAATTTTCTTTTACGATTTTTTATTTCGAGAAAATTTTCTTCTGTTACTAATTAACAATTTTCTTTTTCTAACATTACATTATCACTACTAATAGACTACGACGATTTCATTTGAATTGCATTAAAATCTCAAAAGCGTCTTTCAGTGATTGTGTTGTACTGACAATCATTTCATAACCTGTTAAATAAGTTAAGATACCTGTACATTTTGGGATAAAACTTTATAACATAATGCTGTTAGAATTGCTTTAAATGTATGAAATAAATGTTAAATTAAAACGTTCAATAAATTTCTTTTCTTTTAAGAAAAATTTTGTCTGTTGAGCATATTATACTTTTTTTCGGACATCAACCGGTCCATCGGGAAAATGCCCCGTGTCCCGGCGGGCCAGTCCGCAGCTGCCTGTATATTTATAAACTTAGAATTTCCAAAACTGCTTGAGATTTTTTGTCGCCATTTTCACAGTGATTTTTTTAACACTGATAATTTTATACCTGTTCAATTTCTACTAAGTACAAATTTATTTAAGTAAAACCCTTTAATTTCCGTTTAAGATCTATACAGTCTTTTATTAGCAGTACCATTTTACTCCGAAACATAGAAAAGTTGAAAATTTTAAACGGTTCAAAAATTTTAAATGGTGGTATCTGTGAAGTGAATGCGTGTTAAAATAAGGCCTTCTTGGGACTTATTTTCCTGCAAACCATTACTTGCTTCTACTGCAATTGTTTCGTTATTGTCATTAGCCCTTTTATTGTCGCATGCACTTTACTTCAATATCGATAATAAATTGAACAAAATGTTTTTCTATTTACAGTTTACATGTTCAGTAGGCTGTGTTTCAGCCTCGACTTGTTATGGCAGCTTGACAACGACGGTCCATGCTTGAAATTAACACTTAACTGCTCTTGTTCGAGATTATCCCACGTTTCCACTAATGAATTCCCTAGGTCGTTAAGAGTTGCAGGGGGTGGTTGAAGGGATCGTACTTGTCTTCCGAGAATGTCCCAGAGGTTCTCAATCGGATTCAAGTTGGGACTTCTGGCTGGCCATTGCATAACAGGAATACCGACGTCGTCTAGGTATTCTTGCACAATTTCGGATGTGTGGGGCCGAGCGTTGTCGTGCATTAATTGGAAGTTGTCTCCGATATATGGGACATATGGCACAATATACTGTTCTAAGATATCCGTAACGTATCTCTGACTGTTTAAAGTGCCGTTGGGGAAGATGTGTGGGTCTGTGAGGGCCGTGAAACATCCCTATACCATTATTGAGCCACCACCAAATGCAGTCGTGGGGGCAAAATGCATTGAGCATATCGTTCATTTGGACGTCTAAAAACTCGAATGCGCCTATCACAACTCTCCAAACAAAATCTGGGCTCGTCTGTGAACAAAATGCGTCTCCAATCTTCATTTTCCCAATTCAAGTGGATTCTAGCAAAATCCAATCTGTGTCTGCGGTGGTCTGCATCAACTGTGGACCAGTAGCTGGTAATCTAGCTCTCAGATTTCCTTCCAGAAGACGTTAGTGAACGGTTTTAATGCTAACCTGCACATTATGTACTGCTGAAAGTTGTCTTTGGAGGGCTGCTGTGGTGGCAAAGAGTTCTCTTAGTGCACGTATTCGAAGAAAACGATCTTCTATAGAATACCCTTCTTCGGACAAAGCAAGGGCTGTGACACTCATCACGACTTAAATTTCTTGAGATACGTTGCATTTTAAATAAGACTGATCGTACAAGCAATTGTTTGATGAAAGCTACACGATTTGATACGTTTCAAAGTAAAACGATACTGCAAGTAATTTGTAAATGTGCATGTAAAACTGATTAATTTTTTTTTACCAAAGTTAAAGATGTAGTAACAGACCAAGAGTAACATGTGTCTTATCAGGTTTGTATCAGACATTCATTCCATGCATTTGGTTGAAGTAGATAGCGCACTACTTTTTTTTATTGCAACATTAATAATTGGTGCGTTAATTTGTTAGAGCACTCTAGTAGCTTGGTTGGGTGATTAATATAATTTAGGTTACTGGAATAAATTACAAAATTGTGTGTTCATAGTGTCTAACTCCATGACAAAAATGTATGAAAAAGTGGCCAAATCATGAAATAACCATGATGTATTAAAATACATAAGTATAAAAACATTGAAGGAAGCAAGGGCGTACCCAGGATCTGAACTAGAGAGAGTCGACTCATATTAGTTTCGTGGAGGGGGGGGGGCACGATTTCTTGCAAAATAAAACTCAAAACTATTGAAAAACTGTTTTTATCAACTACTAAACATACTAATGCTACCACTTTATAATAGGTACCTACTGCCTACAATGTGCATAACTGAGCTAAATTTATATGTTAATAATAATTTTTTTGATTTGTCTATAACTTTCTTTTCCACCATTTCACGGGTTTCTTTCACAAAATTCCGATGCACGCTCATCAGGCATAATCCAGTCAGCCTTTCCTCTTCCATAGTGCTCCTAAGACAGGTCTTCACTCTTCAAAGCGTACTGAAGGTTCATTCAACAGTCGCCGTAGTGTATGGAATAGTGCTCAATATGTAGAGTGATTTTCTCACTGCGGGGAAAAAATATTGGTTTCGTTAAACAGGTCGACGACTTCTGTATCCCTTAATTTGTCTTCATTTTTCATCCACAAATTATACCAAAGGTCCGGTTCTTCAGTGACGTCATCCAACTCATAAATATTTAAAACAATTCTGGTTCTTGTGTAAGTCTATATTCTAATACTAGTTTTAGTGATGTATAAAGGATACAGTTTTATTAACGCAAAAGCTGGGGTATTTTCTTGGGAAAATCGAATACATATTTAACGATGACATAAGCGAATCAAGTGAACGTCGTCAGACGCCAGTATTCATTGTCATTGTCTGATGGAGGATGCTCCTGTGTTTTTGCTTTTGAACAAGATGTGGAACAGAAATTTCTATTGCCAATTTGATTGCAATGTCTTGTGTGATACTGAATTGATACGTGTCTGTGTGACGGGGCGGGATGCGAATTTTCTTCTAGGGCGGGGCAGGGGGGGGGTGCAGCTGCCAATCGCTGGGAACGCCCTTGGTAGGAAAGTTATTTTTAGAAAATATTCAACAATACAACTCCTGAAATATAAAATGGCGGAGAAATAATATTTATTTACTCCTAATCTATGCTACATATATATGTTTAATTAGTACAGCAAGAAAAATTGAATGATTGAAGAATATACAGGGTGACATAATAGTGTGATTTTGTTTCCTATTGTCTTAATGGTAGCAGCTTGGAGAAAACTTTAAAGATGAAAGTTGTTTGTTTGATTACTGTACATAACTTAATATTATATCGTACTGTACAGGGTGTTTTGGTTTAGTGGAACAATGGACAACTTCCGTATTTTAAATAGAACACTGTATGTTATTACATTTTTGGATTTGTTATTTTTTATCTTTACAACAATGTAGGGTTGAAGGTACAAAGTGATTTTTTAAAAAGTCAGTTGCAGCAAGCCTAGAAAAAAAGCTATTCCGTCTGCAGTCAGCTGCAATGAGCTTTGAATGACATTTACCTGTATGTCAAACTATGTGACAGTTCAGGTAGTTAAAAATTTTGGCCCAACAAAATGTGAAAATGAACAAGTATTTAGTTGCAACTGATTTGTAATTTATTAAGGTAAGTAAATTACAGGTTTTTCGTCAAGATTTCTTTCTTTCTGTTACAATTTTCATATTGTCAGATTCTAAAGCTTAATATAGACGGGACAATCCCTAGGCTACTGCAATAGACTTTTTAAAAAATCACTTTGTATGTAAACGTATTAATTAGCAGCAGTAAAAATAAATAAGCACGTTAAAAATAAGAACACTACAGGAGAGAAGGAAGTGTAGCCATCTAAGAGAATGGATTCAGGAGATGAACAGAAGTATTTGGGATAGAAATATGCAGATTGCACGATGGGTGGATGCAAACCATAAAAGAAATCATTAAACGCTGGAAGATTAATATAAGGGTTAGTGCACCTTCTGTCGGATAAGAAGAAAAGCCGTAGGTCCCGTGCCACTGGGATGTGTGACACGTTAAAAATCACTACTGAAGTTGGAATTACCCCAGATAGGCAAAATTCTTAGTCAGGGTGTACAATGGGCCAAATGTGGCCTAAGTGCTGTGACGTCTGATAATAATTTCCAAAGGAAATTTCTCCACACTAAGTAACTAATCGGTTAATGATAGCGTCCTGGAACCTCAATCGAAGATGGGCGGTTCTCTGCTTTGCTCGAAGAAATATATTAATTAACTCTACGTTAATTATCTGAAAGGGCGCCACCGACTTATATAAAAAATACACTACCATTAACACAGATGTCGATTGGTTAGTCGGACCCACAGTTTATTACTTACTTAATTTGTTACTCCAGAATACCATGTTAGGGAACAATAAATAACAAGTCCAACTGCAGCAACAATATTTAATATCAGCAAAAAAGAATATACAGGGTGTTCAAATTGAAGTCGGCACTATTGCCAACTTTGTTACTACTAAAGATACGATGTTGGTTAAATTACCAAAATAGTAGCGTTTTTTCTTCCGATTACGATGGTAACATTTTAAAAACAATTGAACTTCGCGTTTACGAGATATAAAGAAAAACAACATATTTTTAAATGGAATACCCTGTATATTTTTGCATATTTTAAACGATAATTTAATTTTACACAAAATTTATTAATACATAAATCCCCTAAACTTACAAATAAACGAACTACAAGCATTTAAAGGAAAATCATGTTGACATTGGCTAGTTATCGAAAAATTAATACACCTTTGCTTAATTAATAATTAATACACTTAAAACAACTATAAGGACGTAAAGGGAAAGCTAGTATTAAACTAAAAGAGTAAAAACAAACAAAAAACTTAGATCATGTGCTCGAAAACATGTCCGTCTTGTTCTATGCATTTTGGAGCACGTTTGTACGCCATTCTAACAGCCTTTAAGATGGTTCGTCCGTCGATGTTGTTTATGATATTGCTGATGCTTTCTTGAAGATCATTCGTATTTTCATAGAGATTTTTATAAATTTCATTTTTTAAAAATTCCCAGAAAAAAAATCCAGATGTGTAAGGTCTGGCGAACGTGGTGGCCATAATATTGGTCCACGTGTACCTATCCAGCGATCTTGAAAAAGTTCTGATAATAAATCAGCAACAGTGTGAGAATTGTGCGATGGTGCACCATCTTGCTGGAAAATAACTTGTGGGCGATCAGCTACATTGAGATCATCTAAAAACTCCTCTATTGTATTTTGCAACAGTTCTGTGTATCGTTCACCTGTAAGAGTACCTTCGTAAAATACAGGCCCTACTATTCTTCCCCCGATTAAGCCACACCATACATTTACACTAAAACGTCTTTGGGGATTATGAGGATGGTTACGCATAAGATTTTCTCGACTCTAGTAATGCTGGTTTTTTCGATTAAACATACCACAATTAGAAAAATTAGCTTCAACACTCCACAAAATTAAACGCAAAAAGTTCGGACTGCGCCTAACGCAATTAACAAACCATCGACAAAACTCCGTACGTCTTTCTTGATCACCTGCCATTAAAGTTTGAGTGGGTCTATACTTATACGGTACATACTTATTATTATTATTATTATCGTGATCCTCGTTTGTACCGCTTGCGCAGTGTCGAGCCGGTGTGAAGCAAAGCTAAGCTAGTTTGTGCTATGCACAACAGGGCCCTTGCCTGTTGTGTGTGAATGTTTTTGTTTATAGTCTCTTTTTAAAATATTATGAACAGTTCCCAGACACAGTCCACGATCACGCTTACACTCCCTTATTGAATTTTCCCGAAACGCTTGGAAATAAGCCATAACATTAGTTTCAGCTTCTTCATTAATTATAAATCGTTTTCTTGGAACAGATTTAGCGAACACTTTATTATTTGACCTAAACTTTCGGTATAGGATCAAGAAATATCTTCGATTAGACAAGATTCGTCCGGGAAATAACGCATTATAATGTTCGAGAGCACGATGGGAATTTTTTGACAACTATGTAACATTCTAACATATCACATTTTTCTAAATGTGTGAATGCCACTGTTAAAGCAAATTCAAATAGCTACTTACGTTGATTACAATATTATAATCTTGACAGGTACTATGTATCTTTTGTTGTAGTCCTAGTTATCTGTGATAAGTTTAAAATTAATAGAAATAAATCGAGCAGCGATCTTTTGTTCATATTAGATGATAGATGATAATAAAATGTGTTTCTTTTATTTTCCAATAATCGACATTTAAATGCTTGTAGTTCGTTTATTTGTAAGTTTAGGGTATTTATGTATTAATAAATTTTGTTTAAAATTAAATGATCGTTTAAAATGTGCAAAAATATACAGGGTGATCCATTTAAAAAAATGTTGTTTTTCTTAATATTTCGAAAACGCGAAGTTCAATTGTTTTTAAAATTTTACAATCGTAATCGGAAGTAAAAACGCTACTACTTTGGTAATTTAACCAACATCGTATCTTTAGTAGCAACAAAGTTGGCAATAGTGCCGACTTCAATTTGAACACCCTGTATATATATGCCTAAAAAGAATACAGGCAGATATTACAAATGTTCACAATGTTAATAATTGCTTTTGAAAATGACATGCAAAAATGTCCAGAGACATATTACGTTAAAATAAATAACATTGCAATTGTGATGATAATTATTTTAAAAATATAGATGGGAGACCGGGTACAGTAGTACAGTAGTGGGATTGGAGTCATGGAGTTGCCATATGCAACTCGATGATTCTTTTTAAAAAGAAACAAAAATAGATACTATCTGCCTTGTTAAATAAGTACTATTACTAGTCAATTAGAAATTAAATACTACTTCAAACTATTTGCCCAAGCACATAGTATTTACCGACTCAGAAGCTATTTTCCTAAAATAACTATTTGCCTGCAACATATGTATTAAACTATAATTAACGAGTTGTTGATATTTATTCATATTTTCCCATTCATCCCAATTTCTATCTGAACAACAATCAATACCGATTGGCGTCTGGTTCAGGGCGATTGGTTCTAATTTTGTGGAGCGCATGTTCCTGTACTTCACTCGTAATTATTTTTGTTTTAGATTACATTCTTCCAAAAATTTTATGTATCTAACAAGGTTTTTTAGATTTTTCTCACTACCTAAATAAAAGTAAAAGCTTTCACAGTTACATTTTCCCTTTTCAAGAAAACAAACGATTGTATAACTTGTCCCACAAAAGCAAATATAATATATTTTTTTTCGGTGTATGTTGTAGATTTGAGCTTTATGATTTTAGAGACATAAGGGACTGATTTTCTATTTTCTGATTGTTATAAAACAGATAGTAATAATTAAATCGCTAGAGCCTAATTATTATTTATTTATTAACTACAGTCCGCACCGCTTAATGTGATCACATTGGGACCCGTCGTTTTTGATGACAATATCCTATCCACAGTAATAAACGGTGAAATCATCCTTGCGTTACAACTAAATGTTATTTTCCTTTTCCGTTTCTTCGTAAGTTCTTTCACTTTCTGGCACATCGGTAGGCTGTAAGGCACTGTCATTTCTTTTAATTTTTAAATCATTTTTCATTGCAGTGTCTTCTATTTCAACATTTTTTTTTAATTTTACACAAAACTGGTTGCGAAATGTTTGATTGTGTTATTGCATTTCGCTGGCTTATTTTTAGCAACTCATCAAACTGTTTTAGAATGTTAGCTGCTGCCAATCAGGCTGCAGATTTTTAACCCACGAGAGAGAGCCAGAGAAATAGAGAGAGATCCTTCAATCCATTCATGCTTTAAAATACAAAAAATGCATATAAACAATTGCCCTTGAACAAAAATAACCGTAAAAAAAATGATATGGTCCATTCTTCGGGAAAGTGATAACATTACTCGAATGATAACGTTGTACGTGATTCCAATAAGCGGTGTGCACTGTACTAATATGTCCTTCGGAACAAATTCAAGCTCTTTCAATGGATATTAAATGTGACCCTTCTAACTACAGAACTATAACTTTACTGACTGCGGGAACGAAACTATAACAAATATCATTGGAACTAAAATCTCCGAGAAGATCCGAATTAACGAGGAATAATTCAGGAAGAACAGATCTATTATGGACGCGATTTTCATAACAATCCAGGTAATGGAGAAAGAGCAGGAGTTTTGGAGTGCAGCTTACATATGTTTCATAGATTTGGCAATGGCGTTTGACCGCAAAAGAGTCAAACAAATTATTAAAATATATAATAAAAGAACTAAATTCCAACAATAAAACTATGTTAAGATTGAAAGGGTTATTATCCGAAGAAATAAATGTGAACACAGGAATACGCTGTTATTTAACATCGTAATGGATAAGATCATAGAAAGAGTGAAATCAGTCGGAAACGGACAAGTAAGGGTGAAGTGACGATACGCTGATGACGCCGCAATTACCTCAGAAAGCGAGGATGGTCTGTTCAGCTGAAAAAAAAAACAAAAGAAAATGTAAACTGGTGATGAAGAACAAGACAATAAAACAAGTAATGTGATGGATACGTGGGTGTTACGATTACTAGTGACGGAGATCTATCAAATGAAGTTCGAGATTAGGTCAACAAAGCCACGGCAGTATGGCTGCTTAAGAGAGGTAGCGTATAGGAACGAGCACATGATAATTGACTGTAAAACACGTATACAGTGCTTCCCAAAAGTAACGGATAAATTCTATAAAATCATTGAAAAAAATATTTCATAACAATGCTCGGACAAGTCGATTTTTATTTTTAAATTGTCATTTAGAGATATAATTTTCAACCCCACACCCCTCAACACCTAAGCCCTAGCAACTCCAATTTTAAAATTTCAAATAGCAAAGTACCCCTTATGACCTCATCTGATAGCTTTCTTTATGTTGAATACAACAAAAAAAGTTTTTCAAAATCGGTTGATAAATAACGGAGATATTTACCAAAATGTATTCAATTGAAAGTGCCAATATTCGAGCAGGCGTTGATACGGTTCTAGCAATGTGTGGTAAAAACAAGAATGTAACACAGAATACATCGTAAGATGGATCAGATAGAGAAGACGGAGGTGGAATGAGCACGTATATACAATGGACATCAACAGGCTGGCAAGCATAGCACGAGACGGAAAACCAGATGGACAAAGATCTAGAGGAAGACCACTAAAGCGCTGGAAAGAGAGCTGGCAATCAACATCACTGGAATAAAAGAATTAAGGAATTGTTGGATAAAACAAGCCTAAAGGATTATTCAATACGAGAGGAAGAAGAAGAAGAACAAATTCAAATATTTTTGAATGTCTTGAATTAGCACACACTTGGGGATATGGAACCATTTCACCACTGTTTTTAATGTTTTAAACCACTCGAGCCAATCAAGATCTTGCTCATCAAAGCAGAGACATAACCTTACAAACAAAAAGAAAAGTTCATTTGAGTGCAGGTCGTTATTTCGTTGTTCTCCCTCTTTTATCATTTTTTTAATTGCGATATAAAAAAATGAGTGAACAATAAAGTTATTCTAACCGTCAGCTTGTAGGTGCGCAAAAATGTAGGTGCTTTGAAATTATCCATTTGTAATCAATAAATTAAAATTTTATTATTGGAAAATCTTAATAATTATGTGTTAGACATATTATACTTAGAAAATCAGCTGCAATTAATTCTAATTACGTACACCCTTTCTTAAGTATAAATAATCAATGCAAATCCATGAGATAACAGTATGTTAACTGATCTTACTAAGTTAGTGTTTTCATTGGATATTTTGCTATGAATATTGATTATACCTCGTATTTTACGAATAAAAAAATAGATATATGTCTTTATAAATATATTTATAAAAATAAATTTGTTTATAGTACAAAATAATACATTTTTATTAAATTCCAAACTTTGCAAATATCCTCTGCTAGTGAAAGAGCTCATTGTATGTTTGAATCAAAGCTTAACACAAATGATTATTCCAAGTAATAATAATACATATGTACATCCCGTAGTGCTTTAAAATATCAGTTACTATGATCAAAGATACAAAGAACTCAAAATCCGCTTAAAAGATAATTGAAATAACAGAACTTCAAACGCACACATACCAAAACCGCTCTTTTCAACAATGGAACTAGTTCTCCTCTTTCGCTTATGATGTATGTAAAGCATTCTTTCAGAAATTCCACAGAATTGAAGAAGCTTAAGCGTGTCCATATAGGTAGGTTTTGCAGGATATTTGGAAGGCAATTTAAAATCCCCGGAGATACTGAAAGCATGTTAAACGTTTCGTGAGATTTGCAAACGTACTCATTCGCTTTGAGGTTCCGGCTGTTGACGGACAAAACCGCAGCAATTACAGCACAGTTCGCAATAATGCAGCTAATAATCGGAGGTACAAATGCGATTGGGCGAACTGGTCTCGGGGTTAGTTTGATTCCGCGAAAGCTTTTGTAAATGAGCTTATAACAGAGTTCAAAAGAAAAAGGGCACGGCAGGGGGATTTTAATTTAAATCACGCGCTCGTTCTACAAGAATGGAATTAATGGTTGCTCAAAGCGGTCAATGAAGTGGTAACGTGTGTTAGTATTGAATTTAATTTGGGCTTTATGTGAACATGCAATTTAGGAACAAGTTTATACAATGGATACAACAAGAAAAAAGTGCTTAGCATTTGAAACGCTACGCTTAGATTTTCTATGCCTAAGGTTAAAACAATGGTAAGTAAGCGAAACATTTATATCAAATTTTTATTGTAAGTTTTAAGTTATTGCAAGCGATTGGGGGTGCTAATGGAAACTTTGTAACGTTGTCTTGTTGCTCATATAGTTTTCTATTAGTGCAAATATATTTGTTTCATAATATAGTCTTAAAGAAAATTGCCGCCAATCTAAAAAATTGGAGAGCTGCATCCAACCAGTCTTAGGACTGAGGACTATGGAGGAGGAATACAGACTTTAATGTATTATTATCAGTTACCATAAATTAAATTAATATTAAGGACAATACCGTATACTGATATGCACAAAATGTTCGGACTTATTGTTGGAAATAATGTATAACTAATAAATTTGCAGCAGAATTCAAAATGAGTTAGCAGTGAAATACGCAAATGTATAAAATTTTAGCCCTCGGCCACAGGAAATGTTCAACTAAATCATCTCAGGTGTTTAAAATCAAAGCTTAACCTGGTTATAATTAGGATTCTGTACGCATCAAAATAACAAACCACACCTTTAGTCGCGGGTAGCTATTTAAGGCCTTTCGACAGTGATAGTAAAGCACATTTAATTCATCCTTGGTGACGTGTCTAAGATTAATTACCAGTAACTCCTACCAGTTGTTAAAACAGAGTACTAAAAGCAAAAGCAGATCGGTAGATTTCACATGACATTCTTCTGACATTTCACTGATCTGTCAATAAATATTGGGCAGTTGTACTTACCGGTGGTCCTCCGGCCCCCTGCCCCTGGATTGGGATTCGAACAGGATACGGAAGTTCGTCTGCCGGCTAGCTGTTGCGGCAGCAGCTACTCGTAATCATAAATTAAATAATATAATTACGCGTCTTTTAACTGATATTGCCATTGCAGCGCATATTTATTTACAAACACATGTAGTAACACTAAATTTGCACCTTGCCTCAGCTTAGAGGATAATCGCATCGCAATCAGTTAGTAGGTTAGCAAACGCTATTAATCAGTTACTACGCCAAAGATATGCGAGCTTACGCCTAGCTACCAAAAACCCTGCATTTTGTAGACTGCCCTTGGTGACCCTTCACAACACTCTGCTACCTCTTGTTTTTCCCTCACATTCCAAGAAAAACTTGCCCGCTCGGCCTCTCATTTAAACCTTTATAATTCTTCCCAAATATTATTGAGAGCCGATAGATACTACGTATATTTTTGTAAATATTCATTTGTTGAGCACACATATAAGTAATATCCTGCTTATCATTAAATTTAAATGAAATTTAGAGGAGGGTATTTTTTCTCATATCATGTCTTGTGTATTCGTTTGGCAGTTTCCCGTTTAGCGACGCTGACAACAATTTGCTTCAAAGAAAAACATTAATAATTGTACAGAACTATTGAACATACCATTTAAGGAATATGCCAAATAACCAGAGTTCTATGTTTAAACTGGTATCTGGTAACAGGTATAAAGTGAATTTTAGCTTCCTATAATTTCATTCATAAAATTGGGAAATGGATAATATTAGTGATTCTCATATATTACACAGGCAGATAGTCGATTTAATAATCGAAGTAGAAGGAAGAAGATGTATGCCTGACCCCATCCTTATCTTAACGGTACTGTCTAATCCTTAAGTAAATTATCTTACTGTTATAAACTAATACTGAATTCTTTAAAATAGCAGTTCCAAAATCTTAAAATCACAGAAATACAAATGTATTACTTAAAACACATGCAAATGCATTACTCCTTGTGACTGTTTTTAATACTTTAAATTTTAATACAAATTTGAGCCCAATCGGGTTTGCGTCAAACCGGCCATACCAGAACGTCCGGTTCGTTACTAAAATGTATTCTGGAGTTTAGTACTGAATATGTGTTCACATTAATATTGTAGTACTAGGTTTTAGTAACTCACACGAATTACAGGTGCCGTGTAACCAAACCTATAGTTTTACGACGGCAACTTAACTGCCCAGTTAACTAAACTCAAAGAATAGGTTGTCCTAGGCCAGTTCAAGAACAAAAATAAATAGTGCTGTCAAATGTTATTCTTTTTATTTTCATGTAACTGTTTTGTAATACCTAATTAATAGGGTCGCAATCAGTGGCAGCTCGTGAGTTAAGAAAGAGGGTGGGCACAAGAAAAAACTTACCTATTTTTTTGTACATAAAATCCATTCTCCTATTTTTCATGCTGGAAAAGACGTCTATGACTTTGTTGTCAAAATCCGGGATAGACTGGACGAACTTCTTTTCTATTGATAGGACCGCCACACAATTAACTTCCATCATTGAAAAAACGTCACTTTCGTCTTTGAATTCAACGCGCGATTGCGCGAAAACAGCGCTGCAATGTCCAAATTCAAACGTTGACTGCAAATCGGGAACAATGTACTCGGTGCCCCATTCGCCTGGTATATCGCGTATAGCGAAGATAACCGATAGGCAACCGAATCTTGCTCTACATAGGTACAAATCAGAGCGTTCCCCGGAACATAGTTTTGAGCGTGTTAGCCGCGCCTTTGGTGCGGAAGGAAAATTTGATACAATCGTTAAAATAATGAAATTAAAATAATGCACTGAATTACATGCGAATTTCTTTCTGTGTTTATCTTGGTGGTTGGGTGGGCACGTGCCCTTGTGCCCTATAGTACAAGCCGCCACTGATCGCAATAACGTCAAACGTATATTATAAAGGCTGATAATTCTTATGAAGTTACTAATCTTCGTACTAATATAATCAATTTCAATATTTTGTCATGCTGAGAAATTAAATCTGAAGAAATGGGAACGAACGACTTACAGATGTTTATTGCGTTATTTAGAAAATAAACCAAGAACAAAACAGATTGTGCTGTTTACTTTTCCGTATCTTACTGCTGTTGTGTCCACAACACTAGCTAGTAAGCAAATCAATAGAACTTTTATATGACATTCTGAATTGGTCTGTAAAGCAAGCAGGAAGCAGGAATTTAATTCGCAAGTAGTAAGAAATTGTTAAACGATTTGAAAAGAATAACTGCAAACAAAGGAGTCGACGTTCTAAATTTATTACAATGTTATCTTTACGACTATTCTGTTGCCACTGTAATTAATAACAATTCCAAACAATAATGTATAAATTCTATAATTTTATTCACGTGCTTTTAGTTGCTATAATTACTAGAATGCTAAATTTACAAAAGACATTTATAAAATATTTCAAATGGGTTGTTTCTGTGTAGAAAATTTTCTCAGGGCGTTTGCTATCAGTGGCCATTCCATCTTGTTAAGTGTGTAGAAGACACAGAAATTCCGCTACTAGAATCGATTTATTTATCTACGTTTCATAAATAAAAAACTTAGTGGTGTTGGAAAATATTTAGTTTGAGATTTATTAACAAGGCTTATATGAAAAAATACTTTATGACTTCAAATAGAAGAAATAATTTATTTCTGATTGTGGCGCTATTTATAACTTATTTCAATATCTGTTGGTACACACATGAACTTCAGTATGGGGGCATGATATATTAGAATTACTTATCTATATATTTTTTTTTAATTTGTAATTATTTTAAAAGGTCGCGTTAACAATTTTTGAGAATAAAAATCGTTGTATCTTCGACAGTTTTACTTTTTTAGGCCTTAAACTTTCTCACTTCCAACAGTGGGTATGTTCAGTCAACCGCTGTTAGTATACAGTGTGTTCCAAAACGTACTGGCAATATTTCAAGGATGAATTCCAGAACTTATTTAGAGGCGAAAAGTCTATATAAACATGTGTCCTAAACGTAACCATTAACGAGTTATTGTTTATTTCATAATTTATGTGGCTAAAATTTTAGGTCAACGAATTTTATGAAGTAAATCTTTTTTTAATAAATTTTAATTTTTTTATGTACAACAAATGTTCAAAATTATCTCCGTTGTATTCGATACACAAAGTCGCACTCCGCAGAAGAGATCGCTGCATTCTTAATATTGTTGATGTTGATGTTGATGGGTTATTCCGAATAATATCGGCAGCCTTCTCTATTCTTTGGCGTACTTCTTCTACCATGTGTACTTCAGTTGCATAAACAATCTGTTTCATGTGACTCCAAAGATAAAAAACTTAATGGAGTCAGGTCCGGTGAACGCGGTGGCCATACCACGGGTTCTCCTACTCAAATCCATCTGCACGGAAAATGTGCGTTAAGCCAAGTTCTAACACGAAAACAATGATGTGCTGGTGCCCCATCCTATTTAATGGCACATCTTCCAGTAATAAGGGTAAAGAATTTTCTAGAAGATATTCGTAATTCGCACAATTCAAACTGTGTGGCAGTTCAAATGGTCCAATCAGACGATCATTAAGAATTCCAGCTATCATATTAACACTAAATCTATGTTGAAAATGCGAGCGTCTTCCTAAATGAGGGTTTTCTGCAACCCATTCATGAAAATTATGATAATTATTGATATCACCTCGTGTGAAAGGTCCATAAAATATGCGGTAGGTTCTGATTATTTTGTACCCAATTACAAAATCTTAAACGAGCTACAAAATCATTACCTAGAGCTTGAACTTAGATGATAATATGGATGTAAGGGAGCAATTCTTATTATTCTACAAACCTGGTTTCTACATATTCCAGTACGTAATGCAATTCTTCGCACACTTGCAGATTTATTTTTTGTAATAACTCAAGAACTTGTTCATCATCGCTTATGGGTCTACGGACAATTCCTTGGCCGACTGCATGTCTTGCATTGAAAGTACCATGTTTCCTCAACGGACGATGCGAATTAAAGAAAACTGCACGCGGAGGCAGTCTTCTGTTGGGATATTTTCTAAGATATCTTGTTGTGCTGCTAAAGTATTTCTATCACACCGACCGTAAACATAATGAATATCTGCATATTCTGCATTTGAAAATAACATTGGTATTGTTTATCACTTGTGAATTACGATGGGAATAAGGATACAAAGAAGAAGCCAATAACTTTAGTATCACAGTAATAAACTGACAAGTTACAAACCATAATTTGTTAAAAACGATTTTCAAATGTTACCAAACAAAAGACGGGATCATGGCAACTAGATCAGTATTTCAGATATGCGCTGAATTAAAATTTTAGTTACATAAATTAGGAAATAAACAATAACTCGTTAACGTTTAGGTTTAGGACATATGCTTATATGGACTTTTCGACTCTAAATAAGTTTTGGAATTCATCCTTGAAATATAGCCGGTACGTTTTGGGACACACCGTATAGGTAATTAATTTTTCAAAGCGAGATACTAATAGAATAGTAGGTATAAATAAGAAAACGCCAGGAAAGCCATTAACATATCCGTTCTAAAGAGTTAAACGTTCTTGTTTACCACGTTTGTTTGTGGTAAAATTTGTTTAACTAGAGATGTATAATAGTGACTAATACAGCAACAAATTCGACGTATACGAGAGAAGAAAAATACCCTTGGAAGTTTATAAAAGTTGTTCAACTAACTGGCTTCAAACTGGAGTCAACGGATGTTTAAGCAATACTGAAGTAGTTACATGCAATATATTGCAAGAAATTTGTTATTTGAATTTTGGGTCATTAACATACTTTGCTTTCTATGATTGATATCATATATTGTTTGTGTCGTTCGGATATTCAGTGCTGATCTCTAGTATGCTCTTAGATAAACACACATTTTGTAACAAATTGGATCTTGGCAAGCTTTCTAATAATCATACAATGAAGAAGTAACCCCTTTAAGCATTTATGACAACTCTCAAATAACATTTAACGCAATTCTAATATCATAAGTTTCCTTTACTTATGACAAACTAAAGAGCTGCGTAGCAATTGTGCCACGTGTTTAGGAATTGGGCTGATATCTGGGTGCTCTTAATTTATTATCTAAGTTTTGAGTGCGTAATTTATTATGCAAGTTGTGAGTTAATATTTTATGATTATAGCTGTGTGCTCATTAAAGTTACTGTGTGGATCTAAAGGGCTGTGTGTCCTAATTTATAGTGAGAATAATGTGAGCTGCATGGTCTGGTCATCCCACATGTTTAATAGACACTTCTAGGGTTTCTCTTATGTAGTTAAAGCCTTCAAGAAGTTCATTTTTTGACGATTTCATTGACAGGCTATTAAGCTTTGTTAAATAAAAATTTCCTGGGATTTATAACCGATGATCCGAACATTTGTAAACGTGTTTTATATGTATCGTGAAGTCCAGCGGTATAAGCATTATGCCAATTAAGATAATCGACCATTTATCTTAAGATGTACTCCGTGGGTAATAGGCAGGGATAGATAAATTTGTAAGAATAAAAGGGTATATTGCCCATATATTATGTACATCTTATGAAACACACTTCATTATCTTATTCAACGCAATGCGTGCTAACCCTTTACATATGACTACATATGTAGGTATATGTAAAGTATAGATAACTAGAAACGGTAGTCAATGTTTACTTCTTGCGTTGGTCCTCTAACTGAGATCGATACCAAACCAGTTTGTAAAGGTATCCACTGCCCAAACGAAACCTTGTGATTGCCCAATTATCGTGGAGGTAAGCACATAACCCCACACGATAATTCTTCACACTTCCAATACGCACACAGCACAACTACTGAGTACGCAGATCGAATAATCAATCTAGTTCTTTTACTTTGTTTATCAGAGTCTGCGTTCTGAGGAAAACATACATAACGCCCCTAAGAACAGTATCCGTGTACTCGTGTATTCATTTCACGTACGTAATAATAATACGACTAAATCTCGGTACGTCACATTTGTTATTCGATTGCTTTATCTTCTTTGCATGTGTTGCGCGTTTGAAGTATCACAGACAGAGAAGACCTACACCTTACCGTGGGCTCAGAACCACGGGAAGCCTAAACACTTCTACTCCAGAGAAGATTTACTAGGTAAAGGTATCCATTGCCCAAACGAAACCTTGCGATTGCCCAATTACCGTGGAGGCAACCACATAACTCCATATGATAATTCTTCACACTTCCAATACGCACACACCGCAACTACTGAGTACGCAGATCGAATAATCAATCTGGTTCTTTTACATTGTTTATCACAGTCTGCGTTCTGAGGAAAACATACATAACGCCCCTAAGAACAGTATCCGCGTACTCGTGTATTAATTGCACGTATATAATAATAATACGACTAAATCTCGTTACGTCACATTTGTTATTCGATTGCTTTATCTTCTTTGCCTGTGTTGCGCTTTTGAAATATCACCGACAGAGAAGACCTACAGCTTAACGTGGGCTCAGAACCACGAGAAGCCTAGACACTTCTACTCCAGAGAAGATTTACTAGGCAGAATCGCTGGTTTGCCATAGCCTTACGAGGGAGAACAGCCGTTAAAAATTCAATGTTCCGGTACGGGGAATTGAACCCCAGATTTTCAACGTTGTTATGTGATAGCCTCTAACCCACGACCGTCTCTACGTCATACTAAATTGGATTGAAAACATTAAATACATATTTCGGTAGAAAAGTTTATTTTTTTATTAATTCACTGAATATTTTTTACAATATTTTGATTGTTCGCATAACCTTCCACGCTAGTTAATATTTTAAATTAGAATTCTACTATATATCATACCATACAGCCAATGCCTAAGAATATTTTACAATCGTCATATGTTCTATGTTTGTCTATTTTCATAGATCTTCGTAATGCTATACCATTCCTACTTGAACATAGATAAAATGTAAACATTTCAGGTTGTGTTTTCGGGATGTATTCTTACACCACTAGGGTTTCTTTTCCATTGTTTTAAACTCTTTTCTAGATATACTTTAAAAGTGTCGGGGAAATACAACATCCCTACCTGAGACCTTTTATTATGTTAAATCTCTTTTTACCCATTTTTATTAGATGGTGACGCCTGGTACAGTTTTTATAGTTCTTGAATGAGTGTAGCAGTAATTCCTGTTAATTTTAATGTTTCCTAGAGTTTAGAGGTGGAAACATTGTTGCATGATTTGTTAAGATCGACAAATAGGAGATGTGTATCTTGGTTTACGGCTATTTTATTCTGAATTGGTTGTGTTCGGCAGAACTGTTGTTGACCTTCCCGTTCTGAAACCAAGTGTCCTTCCGCTTCCATGAATTTCTATTCTTGTTCCAATTTATTCCTGAGTATGCGGCCATATAACCGACTGTAGGTACTTGTAACTGAAATAGGTCGACAGTTAATGTTCATTCTTATATCTGCTTTTTTATATAAATGAGATATTATGTTATTCTAAAGTTATCAAGTCGGTCCTATTCGTAAATTTGTTCAACATTTTGAATATATTTTTAAAGTTACTCTGTTTTATATTTAGTTTACTCGGCAGAAAAAAGATAATTTTAATACCGTTATGTTAATCAGTTGACTTAAAATTGTATCTTCAGTGACATTGCACTCTTTCTGCTACAACTGTGAATTATGCAATTTTACTGCACCGCGTCATGACGAGTTGAATGGTCCACCTCTAGCATATTACAATTCAAATTTCTTACGAAAAGTAGCCACTCAGCATATCAATACTATCAACCTGATTCCTGCTTTTTGCGTAACAGCATACTTTAAGACCTGGATTTGATTTATTACACTCAATACGTTGATAAATATACTTTTAAGCACCGTGTGTGACGTTTTTGTAGTCAAACTTAGAGTTATAATAAATTGTATTTCACCTTCGGCTCACAATAAAGCAGCTCATATGTCAGTCACGAAGATTGCCCTTCAGGGGATTCAGCCTAAACCTTGTAGTTACACAATTGTGACTAATTTGCGTATTTCTCCGGCGAAGTAAATCCTCCATAAAATATAATTAATTACCATTGTTTAATTAAAACGGTGCAGCTACCGTTATGGTATTATCATTTTAAGCAGATAAAGATGGGGCTTGCTTATTTATGAAGCATCGTCCCGTAAATTCGCAATAAACTCCCGGAAGCAAATACATTCAACTTGGCTTCTAGAGTTGCATAGAATAATAAACTAGCATTCGCCATATGCCATATTGGTCGTTGTTAGTTGAGTTTATTATTTTTTGCAAAAGATAAAAGGATCCCGAGGTCTCGAATCAAAATGTTTTTATCTAGAATTCTTCCCGAATGTACAACAATATCCTTAGGAGTTTAACTCATACTGCAGACCCAGTTAGCTTAATAGGATCAGATCTTATCAAAAGAACGAGGATAAACAACAAGAAAACGAGATTATAAGCAAAAGGTGGGCTCGAGACAATGCGAGCCATTTATATAACTGAACTGTGCTACTAAAGCAGGCACCATTAAATTCTCAGATCAACAGCAGCGTCACGTACGACGATTTATTCTAATTCTGATACCTAGAAACACAGCGGAGATTCATTTTAACAACAGAACCTTTACACCGGGGGAAAAGGACAACAAACTTACATAAATGTGAGGTTATGCAGGAATTAATCAAACGACAGTTGAATGCAGAAAGATAATGGAAGGTGCATTGGGAAATGGAGAAGGTTAAACGAGCCCCTCTCTGTCACCGAATCGCATTTGTGTGCGGTTTAGGCATTAATTAAGGGTGCATTAAGCATTACACAACCCGTATACATTTCCCTAGAGAACTGTTTGAGTAAGACACCTATTACGCTAAACAGTACAGACCTCTTGTTGGTCGTTTTCCATTTTTAGGGGTTGCCTAGAAAGCATCTTTATTGGTTTATGTTGTCCGTTGGATATTAAAAAATGAATAAGGAAGGAATGGCACCAGAATGAAATTCGTAAAATACTACGTAATGTCAACGTTATTTTATGGTATATGGTTAAAAAGATTTGTAGAAGAGTAGCGAAAAATAGAAGTATTGCGAAGAGGAAAACAAGGGGTTTTAAATAGCATTAAACATGTGCTAAATCATAAAAACTCCAACCATGTAACCTAATTAGTCCAAAGGAAAAATAAGTAGGATGGAATAGCATGATATAGTTCCAAAGCAGTAACCACTGTTCAGAATTCGTTATGGAATATCTACTTTAAGGAATTACTATCCAAACATCGTAAGAAGGAGACCTTTAATTCTCAGTATCTTGCAAAACAGGACACGTATAAATAACGGATCCGAATGTGAGTTTGTATAGCAGGTAACATCATACGAGTTTTGACAATCTAATTCTCGGATTTACGCTGCACCACTGGAATTACGTGTAAATCAGCATTTATATCACTTCACAGTTTTGTCAAGTGACGATCGAACGGCTGTTAGTTTCGGTGTAGAATGCTAGCGCTTATATCGAGTTTTCTGTATCGTCATGGAGCAACGAGTCAATATTAAATTTTGATGTAAGTTGGAGAAATTTCTAATTGCAGCTTATAAAACGCCGAAAAAGGTGTGCGGTGATAACACCTTAGGCGGTACTAGTTAAATGGTTTAAACGTTTTAAAGGTGGACGTGATGTTCAAGATGGCAATACAACCAGGCGTCCGTTGATCTTTTTAAATGCGGATTCGGTCGCAATAGTTGTGTAATTGTGACAAAAGATGTACGAATTACCATCTGAATGATGGCAGATGTGTTGAGCATCAACAATAAGGAAACGATTCGACAAATTTCACATATTAATTTGGAAAAGAGGAAAATCTGTACGAAAGTCCTCCTGCACAGTCTTAAGGATGAGCAAAAACAGAAAGAGTTATATTATCTGCAAATTTCGTTTATATTTTTCACAACAATGTAAAACGAAAATTAAATTTCCGCAACTCAAGAGGTTTAGCAAAACAGAAAAAAAACAAGACAAAGTCTCAAATCAAAGAGGAAGAAGAATGTAAAACTTCTTATCTGCAGTGGCATTGGCGATTTAAAATAATCACCAAAACTAATTCTTCTTCTTCTTCTTCTTCCGTGTATAGGCCAATGGCCTGTTCATTACCTACAACTAATTAATTGCAACAATTGGAATTAGCAACCATGCTGTTTACCATTTACGAAAAATCGGGTGTAAAGGATTTGCACTTAAAGTATAAACAGTGATGAATAAAGTGTGCACCGCTCCGACTACAATTCCGACAAAACGCTGGTTGGTTGCATGACAATATACCATTCGATTTTACATTGATTACGATGTTATTTCTCATAAAAGGCGGCGTTGTTGAGTTAAATCGCCCACCATATTCACCTGATTTGGTGCCAGCTTAATTTTTCTGTAAAATAACGTACTGCCGAATTGAAAGCAGTTTCTTCAGACGCTTTTCCCAACTGTTTTCAATAACTTTTAGAACGTTGCACTAAGTATATTAAGGTAGATGGAAATTACATAGAATCAATATCAAACATTTTTGTGTTATTTAAATAGTTTGTTTTTATTGTGCTAGACCAGTAATTAAAATGTCAAAACGGAAACTAAGAGTGACTGATATTTACTTAGACGTAAAAATAAGAGCAAGAAACATTTGAAAGAATAATGAAGGGTAACAAGTAATATCTACGTTTGGTATTTTTTGGTGAAGGGTAAGTATATACAGAAAAACACATGAGTCTGGATAATATTAATTCAAAACGCAACGCTCTGAGAATATAGAGCGCAACAATTAGGTAACAGCCCTAGCCGTGGGTATTCTAAGAAGGGCTACCAGTACATAAAGGAAACCAGGGGGAAGAATGAACGTCAGAGAAACATTGAAATGTGATTGTAGAGGAAAATAGGTAGATAAAATGGTATCAACATGTAGAAAGTGCAGGGAAAAAGAAAATAGGAAATTAATATGTTGATTGCAACCAAAATAGGCGCATAATACTCAGTAGAGGAGTAGAGGAGTTTTGGCTGTATGTTGCAATTACACTAAAATTATTAAAACCTCAATAAAAATGGGAAAAAATGAGTATCTGTGTCTAGTTATTACAGATTAGCTATCACATCTTGTTGTTGATATTATATGGTGTTCATAATCTCAAATATTACCGGAAATTCCAGTTCCTGTTGTTTCGATAACTTTTAGATCGTTTTTATAAATCCAAACTTAAAATAGTTCCTCTTCAGTAATCCAGTAAACCGAAATGTTACAACTGTAAACACCGGAATCCATAATCTGAGGCTATGTCTAGGGTTGACGACAAATTTTAACGACAAATATTCTAGTAATAATGTGTTTATATGTATATTATGTATACAATATTTTTTACACATCAAGAGTAACCTTCCTGTTGATAATTGGATTTTATTCAGTGAAAGTAGTTTAACTTTTAAATAAAAAATTGTGGCATGCACGAAGGTTTTTAGTAGGTACCTTCCCGGGCGTAGTGCGCAGTTGTCTAATAATCAATTGAATGAGAAAACATTTCTTGAAAGTAAGAAAGAATATTAATGAGCATAAAATTTTACTTAAATAAAATAGTCTCAAGTGGTACTCGAGCTGATCATTAGCCGGTGAAGGATTGCATTTTAGAAGTTTGTATGTAATGTTGTACTTTTTAATACATACCTACCATCCTGCTATTGTATTAGTTGATAAACAGCGGGGTTGCTCATATTTCAATACTGATTGGTTAGCGACCCTCGGCGAGGCCTTTATGTAGAAGATGTATCATTATTAGAGCTAGGATAGTTAGGCAAAATAAAGTCTCCAAAAGGCAGGCAAAAAGGCAAAAAAGAAGATTTAAAAAAGCACTAAAAAGGCAAAAATAAAGTAAAAAAGGCGAAAACGAAAAAAAGGCAAATTTACCAAAAAGACAGAAAAAGTAAAATATTACAAAATCTGAAGAATACTCGAGGAAATTAAAAGAAACGGCGTTTAACTGACAGGGAAAAAGCAACAGCAAAATATCTATTCAAGTTAAAATAAAAACAACTGCTGGCATTTTTTAAATTCAAAATCACTTGAAATACAGTTGATACACTTCACAAATCACAATGTTTATACGTCCGAAAATTGTGAGGCTGATTCAGTAGAAAACTTTCTCCTGACAATACTGGCCCCTTCATTAAAATTAATCTCAAGAAAATAATCCTTGAGAAATTTTCAGCCGGTAATAATAAAGGGTAAAACCTAATAAACTTCGTTTGTTGAGCATTGAGCTAGAACGTAAACAAACGCTTGACAGGTGACAGGTTTAAATATCTACCTTTAAGTGCTTGGGAATGATACTTTCTACTATTTATTTCAGAAATTTAAAATGTGCATTTTTCTTGGAAAATTGCTAGTACAATTTTTTTTAAATTGAGTATTTAAGAACTAAATTTCTTAAAATATTAATTTAATATACCATAAAAGGCACAAGAAGGCAAGAAAAATAGGAAATTCCTCAAAAAAGGCAGAATCCTAAAATGACCCAAAAAAGGCAAAAAAGGCAAAATAAAATTTGCATTTTTGAAGTGCACGCATTCTAAAACGGAGTTAAAATTGGGTCTGCCTTTAATCCTTCCATTTATTAAAAAAGGCAATTTGCCTAACTATCTTAGCTCTAATCATTATAAACTTTCTCGTTCAGAAATTTAATTAGCCGCCAGATCTCACAGTATAATTATCTACAATAATAAAATTGCTTAGCTATTATTGAAATCATCGTGAAAACACTGATAATGGAATGTGGGGCCCCCCTTGAGAGAGGGACTTGCCTGATATAGATATAAAATGAAAAGGCCTGTTCTCCCCAATTGCTTAACCATTATTACATTGTAGTTGAAACAGGTTCTTCATCAACGTTCCCTTCCTTGCTTAATTCTTCTAATTCTTCAATTTGGAACTATTCTCAGGCCACATTCTATGTTAAACGTTTTTTCCCTTTAAGACTATTTCCAATCAAGGGCCTAGCTTGAACAACATGGAAACTTTCCTTTGTCTATTATGTATTTTTTGGGCGGTCCTCCAATTTCAGTTACTACAACTGCGTTTATCTAAACTTTCTAAACTGTGATACAGGTTAGAACTAAATTTGCAATTTTAAATCGAATAAAACATGATTATCGTTGAACTTATATGGTCTATAAGAGTTTACAAGGCGAAAAGCAATATAATTTCTGCTTCTCACTCAAATCACATTTACTGAGATATCTGCTCATATAAATCTCTTAGCTATAGTGAACGAGGAAAGCTCCACTTCGCCGAGGAGCTTCTAGAAGCTCCAAGGGCAACAGACGGACGAAGAGTTACAGATACTTAACTTAATTGAGACAAATGTCACCTCAATTGGATAGCCAGAGCTATAATAAAACTACTTCTACGATCATTCCTAGTTATTAATGATTAGGATGAAACAAGGATGGATGAAAACTTCCGAGTTTAATATCTTTTGTTATCCGGGAATTTTGCTTAGATTAAATAATCAAAGTGATAACTGATATTAGGTGTTTTTATACACAAGAGTCCAATTACGTGTTGTAACTGAGAGGTTATTTGCCATTAATAATAAAATTTAAGGTTGATTTTATTTGAAGAGCTATAAAATACGTTAATGGGGGAATGAATTCGAGTAAAAAGCCATTAAAGACACGAATGTTTAGCCGAACAATAAGAAGCATTGGGGTGTTCCTCAGCCATTTAATTAAGACTACAGTTATAACTGTAAATTTTGCGAAATTGTACATAAAAGATAACCTAGTGAAACCCTAACACCGACTTGCTATCTAAGCGCAGCATTTAACCTCCTCTCAAATTTAATTACATTTGGCCAAAGCTAGCTTTACCCAGCAGAACTGCTTTCTCTGTTTGCAAAGGTATTATTATTTCTGCTTCATTTGTATTATATAAATTTCGACTGCTATTGGGTAGGAGACCCTTTTAACGGAATTAACTAAGAAGACTCGTTGGTTCATTAAACCGCTCGAAGATCAACTTATTTGCTTCACCGATTTTATAAAATACATCGCTGACATGAAATTACCAGCATGTAATTAACTGATCGCATTTAATTAACTCAAATGCATCAAAATAAAAGTAAAGTAATAACATAAATCAAGTAGAAGCGCCTTTTAGTTTACAACGATTTTTCTATTGGTTCCATCATGTTTTGGCTTCAATTTCAGCAACTTACATAAATAAACAGATGATTAGACATTAGGAGGACATATTTACACAAATAAATATCAAAGCTTTTGTGGCATTTTGGCAATTCACAGACACATTCAATTTACTTATATCATTTTCTTTTTTGGTCTTGATCTTAACTTCTTCCTAGGTTATTACTTTTTTTTTATTTTAATATTTCTCCCATTTGACAGTTCCCCAATATCTTTGGGGGTCCTTTTGGTCTTTGATCATGCATTTTCAAACTCCACATTATTTTTGGTAGTCCGTATGCGTCCATTCTTAACAAATGGCCTAACAATCTTAACTGTTGTTCTTCTCTTACCACATTTACCGATTTTACGAGGTGTGTTCAATTGAAACCCATCTTTGCTTTATAAAAAATGTATTCAACAATTTAATTACAAATAATTACCGTCACAGTTTAGGCACCTATCCCATTGTTTTACTAACCGACGTATACCCTGCTCATAGAATTCTTGTCTTTGCTCATTGAAGAAGTCTTCCACAGCTATCTGTACGTCTGCCTCACACTCAAAATGCCGACCTTTACCGCCGGTTTCAGCGGTCCGAAAAGTAAAGAGAGTAAAGAAAAAGTATCGTTTTTTTTTGGAGGTATTTAGCCAGTTCAGCTCTGTGGACTTGCTAAAACACTTTGCCGTTTGTGTTCTGAGGTCAATTTGAGTAAAAAATATCCAATAAACATAGGTCCTATTGTAAGTGATTACGCCACCACAGGGGATTAAAGTTTTAATGGCACGATGTAAGTGGCCTTTAGCAGTAAAAAAACAAAATACTGAAATAACAAAATAAAGATATTAATTTCTTATAATAGATGTTCTCTTTTTACTTAAACACAGGCCTGATACTAACGACACAACGAACCATACACTCAGAACATTACGTTGTTATAGCGAATTTAATTCGAATATTGCTTGAATATGTCATTGTCCATTAGTATGTATTTCATCAATAAACACCGCTTGCTTCAGAAGCCCCAAAAGCTAAAAACCCTGATGATTTAAACCTGGAGATCTTAGAGGCCATATGACGGTTCCTCCATATATTCTTCCTCTATCAGCATCATTTCATCAATGAACACCGCCTGCTTCTGATGCCTTAAAAGCTAAAAATCCTGAGGGTTTAAACCTGGACACCTTAGAGGCCATATGAAGGTCCCTCCACGTATACTTCATTTATCAGAATCATTATCAGGATAACCAAGATTTATGCAAATCGCAAGACGATAGATCCGGGATATATGGTGGATGCTCTAAAAGCCTCCATTTCTTTCGTTGAAGATTTTCTTTTACAACATTAGCAACATGAGGTCTAGCATTATCGTGCAGCAAAATGACTCCACGCGTAAGTTTTTCTGGAAGTTTCCGTCTTATTGCTTGATGAAACTTGTTCAAAGTTTCATTGTACAGATTTTCATTGACATTTACTGCAGGTTCCTTGAACTCTATCAACAAGCGTCCTTCATGTTCGAAAAAACATATTAATATTACCTTGTTTGCCGATAATCTGTGAGGTGTTGCAGATATAACCCCATTCGCAAGCGTTTTAGTTCCTTAAACAAGAGACGAGGAATCCATTGCGAACAAACTTTGCTGCAACCCAGATTACGAACAATACTATGGACGGATCCTACACTTGCACCAACAATTTCTGAAATTTCTCTAATTGCAATTCGACGATTTTTTCTAGTGTTTCATATTGTTTTCTGTTGATGCAGTACACCTTGCACGTGGTCGCAGCTCATCCATAGTCCCCTCTATTCCATTTTTAAATTTTTGGCGCCATTCCTTCACAGGGTACGCAATACATGCATTTCCATAGACAGCTTGCATTTGCGTATGCCCCCTCAGCGCATAAACATTGTAGGACCGCACGCTGATCAAACTTGGACGGATTTTCAACAACAAACGACATTCAAAATCGAAGTTTCAAAACTCAGAATCAAATTCAAACGCCAGAAACTTATTAATGTGATGCTTACAAACACTACTAACATTTACAAACGTCATTTGAATTATTGAATTTCTTTTCAAAGCTAAGTTGATCAAAGATTGGTTTCAGTTGACCAAGCCTCATACACCGAGTCGTTCTCGAATTGCTTCGTTCCGCGTGTACTTAATTGTTAAATTTGTTTAACTTCTTATTCTTTTACTCAACGGAGTGATTGTGATTTGCTGACAAACTTGGCGGGATCTCAATTATTAAAGAGTAGCTAAATATCCTTACTTTTTGTGTGGTTCAATTATTCAATAACTGTGTTGTATTGGCTGAGATTTCTCATTGGCTAACTAGAAAGTGTCAAATTGATTAAACGTTTCCAAATAGATTTTCTTAAATCAACCACAAGCAAAATTGTCAACAAGTAACTTTTCAGAATCCATTGTTTCATGTAAATTTAAATTAAATACTGATTCAATCCCGTTTTTTTTTCTATTGGTTGCTATTTCTGCCATGCTTGTAAAAATATAATAAAAAGATCTATATCAATTATTTAAACATAAAGCAGAGAGAAAAATGGCCGAATCCTGAATTTATGAGTAAAAAAGTATCTGAAGTTAAATCATGAATTTATTTAAAATATTTGAATAAGTAATTCCAGTGCTTTTGCCACACCAGGAGAATAAAATATAGAAAATGAATATAACTGACATGTTTAAGGACGAAAGTGGTGAATTCAAAACCTGGCGTGAGTAAAAGGCAAACGCTCGTTTTGATGACAAAGTTTATTCGTTTGGAACGCCCAAAGATTTCAAGTTCACGTATTTTTTCTGGAATAATACCGTTTCGCTATATAAAGACCTGTTTAGATGTGTCTTATTTTATTTATATCCATTTGGGAAAAGTAATCTCAATGAGAAAACGGAATTTATGTTGCCTTTCGACAGAATTCCATTATCTTTGAGAACAGTCGCCGAGGAGAATGTAAACAGATTCTGACTCTGAAGATCGCCGGGATCATCTATCTTTTACTTTTGCTCCCAATTTTTTTACGAAATATCCCAAAACATAAACAAAATTAAAACGCCTGCCCGTAGACAAAACTAATTCCTGTTTACGATTGATGAAGTTGTGCCTTTTCCTAAAAAAGTAACAGTGTTTTCAGTCGCGCTGAGAAAAAGCAATGGGAATGGCAAATCATAAACGACTTTTCATTTAAACGCAATTTTAAAGGTTATTACTTCATATTTAACACGATCGAAAGATCCGTATTACTGTGAAAAGTGCTGAGCTAGTAATTCTGCTAGTGATGCGCCCAGGGCAGACCAATAAACTTTTATTAGGTCTTCGACCTAGATGAAATTCTAACGTTTTTGACTGAAAATACTCCATGAACCGATTCCTGTATTAAAATGCGGTTTCCCTAGACTTAAGATAATGTTTTACGTCTTTATCGGCAAAGTAATGAAAGGTCGTAGTCGGAGGCATTTTAGTACTAATTTTATTACTAATTAAATTAGCTTAAGTGCAAAACGCGCATGTAACGTTTTGTGCTAGAACATAAATGGAAATTATTTTAATTACAATTTTTTAAAACTTTCGTAGTATAAATTTAACCAGCGTCCGTAGTTTGATACTGAAACTTTTTGTTCGTTTCTGCTGACTCCATTTTTTCTTTGTTTGTCGTGCTTATTGCGAAAAGCTTAAAAGTTTGTTTATCGCAAACAAAAGGTATTTGTAAAAATAAATAAATGATGATTTAATCACATGTTTCTGACAAATGTGTGGAATATATACACGTCAGTCAACTTTGGAAAAAAAAAATAACGAGTTTTTCAGCTATTGTCGTTTTGCCCCAGAAAGATAAAATTCAAGTATCCTGAAACACAAAGTAAAAACACAATTGTGAGTATTTATTAGCAACAGAGTGCGTCACCTCCACAGAAGTGTTATCAGTTCTAAGTTTATCAAGTATATAAAGAAGGTAATTAAAAATTACAATGAAAAAATAACTTAAACTGATTATGTATAGGGAATAAAACATCACACCCTATAAAATACTTGGTGTCCAGACATGACAAAGACCAGGGACCATTTTTCATGCCTTTTAAATTTTTATTGACAAATAAGAGAGTGTTTATGTATATGCTGATAAAAAGCTATTTAGGTTATACAGGGTAATTGAGAAAGCTTCGGCGTCAGCTCCTCCGCCAAAAGATAGGGAAGGCGTATTTATGTTTTACTCGGTTTTATTATTAAGTAAATCAGTAGAGAAGTTTTCTACATGCTTGTTAATATGAAATTTTTCGTTCTTCTGATATCCTCAAAACTCGATTACAAATATCTTGAAAACATGGCGTTCTGAGAAAAAATATAAGCTACTATTTTAGGAGGTTGTACTCTATTGCATTGGAGCGCTTCTGTTGAATACTTTTTATTCAACTAATAAACAAGATTACTTTGTAGAAACAAAGTTTCACACATCCCTTGTATACTTATCGTAGGGGTGGTGTGTTGGACTTGAGTCGTGCATGCCACAATGATAGACGAGCGTTGCAAATAAGCGATTCCACATATGGAAACATGAAACAAGGACACGACTCAAACTGTTGCTGTTATTAAGTTCTGTAGTATAACTGGTCGGAGGGGCCACCCCTTCACTCGGTTGGACGGCTTTTGTTAATAATATTTGAATCAAAATATTACTCCTTTGTTTGGTTCGCTCTGATGATTGTTAACTTTCACATCGTTGTTTATTAGATAATTACTTCTGATTCAATACCATTTGAGCACCTGAAAATTGATTACACTTCTGCACTTTCGAAAGCGACAATGGGGGAGGAATACCATCCATGTATGTCTCTTTGGTACACGTTAAATTGCCTAGAACTTATATGTCTCAGGATTTTGTGGCCTAGGACCCCGGTTCGCAATTCTATGCCCCTTAGGGGCAATAGGAAGCGATACCATGCACCTAGTTATTATGATATTTATATGAATTGCTCACCACGCATATATAACGCAGAAATTTTGGGATTCCTAGATCCCCGATTTGCAATTCGTACATAACACCGAGATAACTACCCTTATACAACTTTTCAATATTACGTACCTGGCCAATTTCTGAAAGCTGTCAGTCACAGCAGCTTTTGTAACTACACTCGTATAATAAAAACAAAAATGATAATCATTCACAATTTATCTCACTGGAGCTCTACATAACACAATAACATCCTGAATATTTATTACTCAATCATTAGTGCGTTATATTTACTATAATAAATAGCTAAATTAGCGGCACTGGGCTCCGGTGCGGAAGGTCGGGAGTTCAAACCCCCGACTCAAATGCCTGGCGGGCGGCCTACCCAGTCGCTTTAAATAATTGGGTACCTGCGTTCGAATGAACAACCGATAATAAAGCGGTTGTCTAATGTGTGATGCTGACCATTGACCATATCACCACGTGTCGTTAATTTGGCACCCGAAAATCGGGTGTGAGAGTAAGGATACTGGAGCTCTGACCTTCCGCATTTATGGGGTGTAGAGCCTTACCATTCTAAATGGCTAAATTACATGCAAAAATACAAGATGTAACCTCACAAAATGTGAAACCCGGTTCCCCCACATGAGGTATGTCGATCCGCCGTAATACTTACACCCACTGCTCTGTATTTCTTCATCCTCGAGGTCAAGTTGTGTCCCGAAATTGTCAATTAGTTACGCACACATTGTAAACGTAGATTTTATTTAGATTTGTTGCTCTTTAAACGAATAGCTTACATTTATTTATTAAGTACTCTATGGCCAAATTAAATTTATAAACATTTCTTTCATTATAACTAGTGCATCGTATAGATTTTAATCATGTTACTGTGTATATGCATTGAGTAAAGAAATTAATTAATTTCTCAACTCAATGGTATAGGTACATGTGAATGCTGTTTATACACACATGTTTTATTGAAATCGGCCAAAGAATTTGTTATATAATTACAAACATTGGCAATAGCTACGCATCTGGTTCTTAAGTTGTTCACGTGTTCAGTTATAGAAAGGGCAATACAACATATAATATTTTTAAATGGAATATACATATATTTGTCTTGATGACATTTACTATTGTATTTTTTCTCTTTTCACCAATGTCCAGTCTCGTCAACACTTTTCTCAAAAAATATTTTATTGATTAGTTACACAACATTAAGGAATTTATTCATGAATGAAAGAACTGAATTGCTTTAAACAAAGCTACAAACATTTTTGTTCATTCTTTGCCTTTGAATGCTTTCGCTCTTATAAGACGCAGCGATCTTTTCTCATACGCCTGCGTTGCACGATATATAGTAACGCAGGCATAGAGGACCTACGTGGGCTCCGGACCATGTGAAGTGTGAATTCTTATACTACAGAGAAGATTTACTAGGTAGAATACTCGTTGGTTTGCGAAGTAGGACGACCATCAAAAGTCCGGAGTTCCGGTACTGGGAATGAAACCCCATTTCTTCCGGATGAAAGTCTTAATTTATTGGCCGCTCCATAGCCGATTACTATCTTATTATTTCCTGAATACAGTTTTGTAGTGGACCTTTTTTTGTTATCCTGGGGAAATCCCGATGAATATTTTGTACTAACTAAGGTAAAAATTGTTAACTGTGCTGCTGTGAAAACTTGTTCCGAGACTAATTTTACTGGTTTAAAGTGCTAAACCCTCTTCTTGATGCAACGTAAAGCGACCTTCAGTCGCCGGTTGCCATTAGTTGTTAATCGTAAAGTATAATTAATTTCTGTAAACTCGAACATCACGGGCTGCGCAGATCTGTATGTTTAGTAAAGTAAATATCGTCAGCCAGTGGCGGTGAGCTCTTTTGTTTGGACGTCCCAACTACGTTTGTGTGCAACTACAGTTATTACCGTTTTGAGTGTATTTTTTGTACTATGTGTGTTACCAATTTCAAGCAATAGAGTTATATTTGTCTTAAAATACACCATATCTTCTATTTCTGTCTACTGTGTTGTGCATGAACTTGGTAAGCATTATATACAAGAAGAGGCACAATAAAGGTGATTTCAATTCCTGTAAGCTGCTGGTTTCTCGGCCCTCAACGAGAATCTGCACTCAGCTGTAACCTGGAGGGTAGCGCCCATTAATTTCGACTTCCCTGTACATGACTACGTTAGATTTCCTTCTCTTAAGCGTTTCTCCTAAACTACCATCTTTCCTGCTGCGGTCCCACGAAAAAGCTCGTTTGGAACGTAACACAAAATTATCACAAAAGAAATATTCCAAAGGGAAGACCCGCCAATGTGTGACGCCTACAACTTCAAAATCACTATTGAACATATAATAATCTACTGCATAAATTTTGAAGAAGAAAGAAGAATCGACGAAATCACATCAAATAATCTCGCGGAAAGTCCTAATAAAAAATAATGACAATTCTAATGTAGAAAAGCTCATTCGCTATATGAGTCTTAATAGACTATAAAATAAAATATAATATTATAGCGTCGGGGTTAATAATCAATGTAATGGATACCTGTTTTAACAACAATAAACAAATATGTTGCTGCACAGATCTTTGCTGTGGTTTCATGCCGCACTTTATTTTCACAAAATGTGAGCATTCACAAAGCTTTTACAGGCAACTGGAGACGATTGAATCATACCGATTGAATAAGCGCCAGGGAAAGGCACTGCTGAAATTTGAAATAGATCAGGAACAGTTATTGAAAAATGTTGATAAATGCTGACAATACAGAACAAGAAATATTTATCATATTTAGATGCAATGGTAGCATTGTCTGTTTACCGAGAACGATTTATAAGTTTATCTTACTTTACATCAGTGGAAGTTTTAAATAGATTTGTAATATACAGATATCGAAAAATAAGCCCCTAATAGAGAATATTCTCTGCATTAGGTATTGTTGCACTAAAAAGTTTTAAATAAATGGACTGCTGCTTTGTATAGTTACAGTTCAAAAGAGATTCATATCGAGAAAGTAATCATGTTAAATTATGGTTGGTAAACATTAGACAGTTCGATCGGGTTTGCTTCTCGAGTATTATTTCTCATAAGTGGACTGGAATACGAGTTATTAGCAGTGGCGCACCCAAACGCCAGCCAAGGGGTCCTGGTACCCCTCAGAGAAAAAGAACACAGGAAAATTTTGCAAAATCTGCTTCTAATTATTATTTATTTTGTTTGTTTGTTTGTGCAAGTGCAATGGAAGATTTTCGACAGTTGTGCGAATTGTATGCCCGTGATTTGTTTTCTCCACATCCGGCAATTTAGAACGCCAAATTCAAGCTGTTGTATGAAAAAATTGAAAAAAACCGTTTGCAATAGCTCCATGCAAAAATGCCATTGATGCAGTTTCGAGGCGTGACAAAATGAAATATCTTAGCATGTATAAATTATTAATATTTGCAACACTTCCTGTAACGACATGTGTCTGGAAGATTATTTTCTACCTTACGCCTTTTAAAAACCTATTTGAGCTATACCATGACACTAGCACAATTGAACAGACTGGATTTGCTATATATACACATAGAGATTAATGTAACCACAACTGAAGTAATTCAAACACTTTATAAAACGGAAACAAAACTGGATTATATTCTTTAAACAAATTATTATAAATATTTTTATCCATTTAACTTGGCGCTCCCCAAGATTAAATTTCGAGTACGCCACTGGTTGTCAAGCTATATACTAGATATATGTATATAGAACCTGTAGAACGTAGTCCACTGTAACTAAAATTAATAGAAAATTTAGAGAAACGGGCCACGTCCAAGATTTGGATAAAATTGGCCGTCCAAAAATAGCAACAGGCGATAAAATTTTGGACATTGTGCTTACAGTTTCCGAAAATCTTCATACTTCAACTCGACAATTAGCCCTGGATAATAATGTTAGTCAAGGAGCTGTACTGAATATTTTACATACAGAAAAATTTCATCCTTATAAGGTTAAACTTGTTCAAGAACTATCAGAATTTAAATGGAGCTGTAAATCGGCAGTTCTCGTTGGTCGCGACATAACCCACATTGGATGAAAGAATTACACACACAGTATCCACAAAAAGTAAACGTGTAGGCGGGAATTATAAGAGACAGAACTCTTGGTTATTTTTTCTTTGATGGCACATTAAATGCTGATCGGTATTTGGATTTTTTGAGGTTTGAACTTGTTCCCGCGTTAGCTGTTTTATTTCCAAATGCAGAAAATCCGGATACGCCGAACAATAGAATTTGGTTGCAACAAGATGGTGCTCCACCTCATTATAGCATTCATGTTCGTCAATATTTAGATGGAATTTTTACAAATAGGTGGATAGCAAGAAGAGGACATATTGAGTGGCCAGCGCGATCTCCGGATCTAAACCCGCTAGACTTATTATTATGCAATAAATGTACCTGATGAAAAATGTTGCCAGTGACAAAAATAAATGTTTATCGTGATTGTTCTTGAAATTTTTCTTATGCAAATTTACGATATTTTTACATGGCTGTATAGAGAATAAAAAGCATTAACTGGTCATGCCATAAAAAATATAGGTTTCCATTTAACAAAAATGTCGATGACGTTCTAGCTAAAACAAATGACATTCGAAAAAAAAAAGAAAAACGCCAAATTGTGGCAAATAACTTGATAGGAAACTATTTTTAGAAACTATTTTTCGCAAAGATATTATTTAAGGCTGTAGCATCGATGTTCCTTACTTTTTATTCACCCTGTATATATAAGAGGATTGTTCGATAACTACGAGGCCTAACACATTGATGGCGCGAATTCGGAGGAATCTTCTTTACCATTCTGTAGAACTATTCTTTATTAGATTATAAATGACAGTACAGAGCGATTTGTCAATTAGTTTGTTTTTGACAGTACGCCAAAGTGAACGTCTCGTGTGATTTTGTAAACAATGGAAAAAAATGAGTTGAGAGCAGTGATAAAGTACTTTCATTTGAAAAGCTTAACACCAACCGAAAGCAAAGCAGAGCTGGATTCAACACTATTGGAATCCGCTCCTTCGTTTTCAATGGTTAAAAACTGGGTTGCCAAATTTAAGCGTGATCGTGTGAGCACAAATGATGAACCCTAAAGTGGACGTCCAAAAACTGCTACTGCCCCAGATATGATTGAAAAAGTCCACCGTATCGTATTGGGTGACCGTCGAGTAAAAGTGCGCGAGATAGCAGACATAGTAGGTATCTCAAATGACCGTGTGCACAGAATTTTAACTGAAGAATTGGAATTGAAAAAATACTCGGCGCGTTGGGTGCCGCGGTTGCTCACACCGGAGCAAAAACTGAATCGTTTGAGTGTTTCTCGCGACCTTTCGGCACGTTTTCGCCACAATTCGAAGGATTTCTTGGCCGTTTCATAACCGTCGATGAAACCTGGGTCCACCTCTATACTTCCGAAACCAAACAACAGTCCAAACAATTGATACACAAAGGTTCTCCGCCATCAAGGAAGACAAAAACGGTTTTGTCAGCAGGAACGGTTATGGCAACCGTATTTTGGGATTCTCATGGAATTATCTTGCTCGACTACTTAGAAAAGGGGAAAACAATAAATGGCGAGTATTATGCCTATTTGTTGCAACAACTTAGCGACAAAATCAAAGAGAAACGGCCTGATATGGTAACGAAGAAAGTGCTTTTCCATCAAGATAACGCACCTGCCCACAAGTCTGCGATTGCAATGGCCAAAATTCATTGGGATTTGAATTAGTGCCCCATTCGCTCTATTCCCCAGATTTGGGTCCCAGCGATTATCATCTGTTTCCAAACCTGAAAAAATGGCTCGACGGTAAGAGATTTTCGTCTAATTCCGAGATAATCGCTGCTGTAAATAGCTATTTCGAGGACTTGTATTCATCGACCTACAATGAAGGCATTGCTAATTTGGAATATCGTTGGAATAAGTGTGTTGAGCGAGCGGGAGACTATACTGAAAAATAAAATGTTTTTTGTCGAAAAAAACTTGCGTTGTCTTTGTTAGGCCACGTAGTTATCGAACTGTCCTCGTATATATCTCGTTAATAAAATGCTACAAGCTCTACTAAAATGAACTTAAGCAAAGTTACTTCCTAATATCCCAAAATCAACAATATTTAAGTTCACTTTTAAACTTGCAGCTACTATCATAACTGATTTTGAAAATATAGATATCGGACAAGGTATTTTATATTGAACGTTACAATAATACTGCGAAATATTGCTTCCGAATTGCTTAATTCAGCTATATATACGTATAAGCCGCTTTGCTGTTTTCCATAAATCGAAAAATATTTATGAATTTTCTGAATGCCCAATCAATTTTATACGTTTGGCAAGGCTCCCCTAAGGTTATTGGGCATCAAGATGCCAAATGAGGTCCACAAACGAGTGCGCTGTAAATATTGGGGTCATGCAGAAAGATAGATTTCTAGTCGAGCATTTGATTGCATATGCAAACACGAGTGGCCCGCGATAAGAGCCCTGCGGCGCCCATTCCAGGAATCGATTCGGAATTCAGAGCAAGGCAGAACGCGGTTCGTGATCCTTAATACCATTACCTCAAACGAGGTTGTACTGAAGCAGGCAGTTTCGCTAATCCACGTAATGACTTGAAAGCATTTTATAGTACCTTTTAATGTGCGTCCGTTAAGAGGGCTTCATTAGTGCGGAGCGATTGTTTCGTATAAGTGAATAATGTGTACGAAATTACATCCTAGGTTATGTTAGCACGCAGGAAATTAAATAATGAGACGTTGATTAAGCATGGACTCGACTACCTAAGCCTGCAGCTATTATGCTTTCAGAATTACACAAACTTTGCACACTTCTAAAGTTTAGCAAGCAACCTGAGAAGGAACGGAAATCTTTGTTTAAAAAATGCATGTAAATCAGTGGTTTATAAACTTTTTAAAAGGTGGCCATCTTTCACACCATTGATTATTTACGATTCGCCTCTAAACATTATTCCAGAAATAAGATTCTATTATAAGGAAGGTTCCACAAATAAACAAATAAACAAACAAATTTCTTGCACAAGCTTATTATTAATTACTTTTATTTTTATAAATAAACAGGGTCGTCCTGAAATAGTGGGTCAAAATCAGGGATTGAATTTAGCTCACCATAAGGATGAAAAATTTCTTGTAAACGTTGGTCAAAAGCATTCCTAAGGGGTTACGGCTCATCCAATTATTAATTCCTGATTTAAAAAAATGGAAGGTCATAATAGTATAAATATCTATTTTTATTTTTAACAATGTCCACCGTTAACTAAACCACACGCTTCCATTCGTCTAACCGTTGACTGTCTAACACTCTCAAAGATTCGTGATCTATTTCATATAATTTTCTAAATGTTGATGAAGCGATCTCATAATTCCTCTATATTGGAGTGCATAAAAACAGTCTCTAGGTACCCCCATAAAAAGAAATTCAGAGACCGTGGAATTGGCCCACCTAGACCAATCCACGAATCGGGATATCTTGAGTTTAGATATTTTCTGGCAAATATGCTGAAATGCGCGGACGCTCCATCATCTAAGAAATCTGTTAGCTTATTCAAAAGTTCGTATAATTTGCACCGTTAAAAGTAGACGGTAAAAAGTATGAACCAATTAATGTACCTTCTATGATGTACGCCGAGATATTTAGGGAAAATCCTCGTTGATGTCGATAATGGATTATAACATTTGGCTTTTCGTCTTCCCAATAATGATTAGCATGGAAATTTACAATCGCGTCTCTAGTAAAAATAGTAAACAGTATTCTAAAACGAAAAGAGAGCTGCAAACGATTTTCTAAAAACCGCTAAACAAACCGGATAAGTCCAAGATAGTCAGTTTACAAAAGTGACTGTACTTATTGCCCGCAGTGCGGATAAAGTTCTTCTTTCAAAATGCTGAACAAACTTACTGATGCAATACATCATTTTCAGCACCAATCTTTCTGTTAGTCCTTGTTGGATCCTGCTCTTGTTTTAAGTATTTCTTCATATTCACGTATATTTCTTTGAACTTCACCATCTTGGGTATGAATTTTGTTTATGGGAACTTTCTTCATCCTTATGAGGAGCTTGTTGTTTTTTCATGTCCTTATCTTTATATAATCCTGTCCTCTTCTACCTTTCAGTGTAATAGATTGCCAGCTATCACTCGCGGTAGGATTTTTTCCACTCGTCCCTGTTTCTACTCATCGCCTTTGCCTTTGCTTTAGCCTGGGTGTTACCCATTTCTTCTAGTATTCTTTTCACTTCACCATTTCATGTCTTTGGACGTGCTCTTCGTCTCTTATTATCTATACCCATTCCGCAGGTGCTCTTGACTTCTCCGTCATCCTGTACTCGTACCATGTGCCTGAATCAACACAAATAACTAGTTTCCACCTTCGTCTGTATTGATTCCTGGTGGAACCTGTTCCTAATGTCCTAATTTCTGAGCCTATCCCTTTTAGTGAACCCTTCTACTCTCCTAATTTGCTTAAATGCTATATTTGCGCAAACCTTTGAGAACCTTATAAAACTGCTTAGCGTTTTCTTTACTATTCGATTCCATCTTCTTGTGTGTGTGAGGTATTAACGTAATTCTTTTTTATTTGAAAGGCCCATCTATGCCATTATGTATGGAATATAACATCGTTCTAATGTCTGCCACGAATCCGAGTGGTCCAATTTTCAATTACTCTGTCGCATAGATAGGCTGACTTTGAGCGATGGCATTGGTTATGTTGGCTTTAAGGGCATCGGTCGATTGCGGCTTATTGGTATAGACCTGCGACATCAGGAAACCCCCCAAGAAAAATTCTAGCGGGGTCAAATCGTACGATCTTGGTAGCCAATTCACGTCACCTCTGCGAGGAATAACCATACTCTCAAATCGTTCATGCAGAATGTTCATCGTGGCGTCTGCTGTGTGGCACGTAGCCCCAATCTGCTGGAACCACATGTCGGTTACCTCCATATCGTTCAGTTTGGGCCAAAAGAAATCGGTTAGCATCGTTCTGTAGCGCTCTCTGCATTTTCAAAAACTACGGACCAATGACGCCGTCGGCCCAAAATCCGCACCAAACAGTAACTTTTTGTGAATGCATTGCCACCTGGTGAACCTCGTGTGGGTTGGCGTCGTCCCATATACGGCAATTTTGCCTGTTAACAAAGCCATTCATCCAAAAATGTGCCTCGTCGCTAAAGATGATTTTTCGGCCAAAATTGGAGTCCTCTTCCAAACGCTCCGAAGCACAGTCAGCGAACAAACGGCGTTGTCTATGGTCATTAACTTTGAGCTTCTGGGTCAGTTGGATCTTGTACGGGTGTTGGCCCAAGTCCCGACGCAAAATTCGCCAAGTTGAAGTCTGCGAAAGGCCGAGTTCTTGTGCACGGAGAGGAATTGACTGCCTCGGGTTCTCCTGTACACTTTCACGGACCGCGTCAATGTTCTCGACCGATCTGGCGTTTCTTTGACGTACGGGTGTTGGCTGATTGTTTACCGAATCGGTTGTCTCGAATTTGGCCACCAAACGTTGGAGAGTCGACTTTGAATGGACACCGCGTCTGCCGTAAAATGGGCGCAACGCGCGCATTGTTTGCACTGATGAACACTCATTTTGATAATAATCATCATCATTTGGACGTGCTGCTCAATCGTGTAACATGCCATGGTGATTTGGCATCAGTAACTGAATAATCAACACCAGATTAGACAGACGCCACCAAAACAACATGGCCGCCACAGGCTGCCAACATCGACCCCCCCAATTGAAAAACCCTTTAGTTCCTTTACTATCCTTTCATGTCTTTCGCACTCGACCTAACTGTCTTGATTGTTATTACCCAAATATGCTTTCCATAGTTGTTCCTTTTTTACCAACTCTTTATTGTATCATCGGTCCACTATCTTGTTTATTTTTTTGCTTTACCATGTGTGCTTTTCCATACGTTTCCTCTGCAGTTTCTAAATTATTTCTTTAGATTTAAGTGGAGTGCTTCTACATCATCTGTATCCAAGTACGTATTGACTGCGCCGACCGATCATTCTATGTACTTTCCTGCTACATTCCCACGTTACATGCTTATCCTGAAGTTTATATGTGCTTATGGTTGAGAACTTCTGATCTGCCTCTGTTCTCTTCTGGTCCTCTCTCCTTTCCTGTTCCCCTTCATTTTTGCTACCAGTAAATAGTGATCACTTCTTATTTTACTGTCTCTTTTAACTTTCACATCAAAAACTTATTTTCTATGTGTCGGTCCGATGAGCACACAATCAGTTATCGACATCTCCACTATACTCCTTTCTTCCCGTGTGAATTCATGTTTTGTTCCTATCGAACCCATGCCCGAACGTTGCGAATCTGTGGCCTTGGCTGCAAGCAGGAGAACCGCTCGCCTGAGTCCCTTCGATGAGCTAAGAGGAGTGCCTGATTTTCAAATACTATTTCAGGACCACCAGGTATAGTGTGCTTGTAAAGTTAGAAACAATTAAGTCAAAGTGTAAGGATTCGAAATTTTTTCATCATAATATCTAAATATAATATATTTAATACTTTTAACACGTTTAATGTCGTTAATTCGTCTTTCGAGGTGTTTAATTAACATTATCAATAACACAGGTAAAAACCAGGTATAATTATTCAATAGAAGAATATTCAGATTTCTAAAAATATTGAATTAAAGAGTTTTATTTATTTATTCAAGAATGGTATACACAACCTAAGAGATATAATGTCAAATGCATCTGAAAGATATGTACAATTTTGGTTAAAACTGCTAAAAGTGATGAGGTCAACAAGTATTTGGCAGATTATTTATAGTATGGTATATGGTATTACATTGTGAAGAATTTAATTTGTAAATTGTAATTCAGATTTTAATAAATTACCGTTTTCTTCATCAGCGTCGAGTATGGAATTTGAGGTGTTTTTAGTTATATATTTCTGTGGAATGTATTCGTATTGTTGAAAGTCTTCTCAATTTTGTCAGTTATATCACTAAAATATGGAATCGGAACGTATTTGATTTCGTCGAGTGTCATTTGGGATAAATGATGAAGGCGCCAACATCAAATATGCTTATATTGATTCTGATAATGATGTTTAAATACATTGAAATGCGTATCAAGTATATAAATGCAGCAGAAACTGTTGAAATTATCAAATGAAAGAGAGAAAAACCGTCATTCAAACCGCAAAACAGACAAGTTCAACAACTATTGAAAAGGATTACCCGCTACGTTTATTCACTGCAACTTTGTACCAGACTTGAGAAGGTATATATATTCACATTTCCTGAAGCTGATGTACTGGAAAATATAACGAAATCAATCGTACTTCACTTTATTATTATTATTACACTTCGCACCTTGGTTTACCCGCTATTGTGGTATATGTAGTGCAAACGTACTAATCAATTAACTAGAAACAGTCCCATTTGCATTTTGAAACGTGATTAAGTGTTGTACCGAACATTTCGAGTGTTATATTCCTCTGCACTCCCCCAATCAAATAATCAATTCACCTGATAAAGCAGAACGTACTTGTTGGCAGGATTTAGCAAATACTATTAGTGTAAGCTGGTGCTACATGATTAAGCACTCGCTCAAACCTCGTATTTGTTAGTTAGGTCCATTACCTTGGATAAATAATCTTTATTTAGCGTGTTTCGAGTAGTAGTGCTGAAAAGAGTTTATGTTCACACAAAGTGCGCGTAATGATGAATATATTAGATTGTATCAGAAGGATTTTCGAAAATTTATATTTGACTTCTTTTAAACGAACTGTCAATTATTATAGCTGTATAATAGCTGTACTGAGGTAAAAATGAGGGATATACTATCTCAAGAAATACTCAGGCTGAACGATTTAAAATTTCACGAGTAGTTTTTAAAAGCTCCTTTAACTTTTAGACGAATGAGAACATTATTAAGCAATAACTGTGCAATATTTATTTACATTATTATCACAAAACCTATAGTGCAAGGACGACATGGCTAGCTTGAGTTCTAGGCAAGATTTCAGGTTTCGTATGCAGTTTACAGGAATTGATTAAATTAACACATTGTCATCGATTTTTTGATAGACTGTCATAGATTTTGCCAATTAATTTGAAAGTCTGTTTAAATTGTTCGTTACTACTTTTTCACTTATTACTTCTGTTTTTCAAATTCAGGCATTTTTCAGCAAAAGGTAAAAATCCAAAAAAAAATTATTGTTTAAGTAAGTGCCATATAAATGTGGGATCCGGCCCTGAGCAGTCCGCCCCTGAGCAGTCCGTCCCGCCGGAACCGAAGGGTAGACTGGAACCACCCAGCGGCCAGTAAAGACGCGCGATCAGACAGTCTCATTATTCCTATTGTTTTGAAATATCAGTTTAGTTAATGTTATTAATAAAGCAAAAGTGTTCCATTCATTATTGTTTAGTTCTTTTGAACCCGATTCCACATAAATAATAGCTGTTAAAATAAACTTTTTTTTATTTGGTTTTGTCAAAATTTACAATCTTCTCTGTTACGGCAATAAGCAAATGGATTGAGTGGATATAATTTGAGAGACGACTAAATTAGCAACAACACTCAAGAACTTATAAATACATTGATATAATATGTTATGCTGCGAAAGAATAAGGCTTTCTATATACAGGGTGTCCTTTAAATACCTTAAAAACTTCAGGTAGCACTCTTCTGTAAGAAATACAGTCCTCAAAAACACTAACACGAACTTCCTATAGTGCATAGTTTCCTCACACGAGACACTTAAAGAATATTATACTTGGCAACGTTGACGATGTCTTTGCATTTATGGAGAATTTAATTAGTAGGCCGACATTGCATGAAGCAAAATCGAGATGTCCAAAAATTACGTTTTTATCATTTAAATTTTTAAATTACATAATATTCATTTATCATTTTTAACCGCGTCTGGTAAAAAGAGGTAATTAATAAACTGAATGACAGTGATGTTGATTCAAAAATTAGACTGTTCATTATTACTCTTATCTGATATTTTTTAAATTGTTTGAAT
>JABXWE010002150.1:0-15410 GCA_014611495.1 Limonius californicus | reverse complement strand
TATTAATAAAAACAGCAAAAAATAATTATCTCAAAAAACAAGCAGAAAGAAACAACAGCATGAAGAACCTCTGGCAAACAGTAAACTCATTAAATGGCAATGAAAGCAAACAGAGTAACACTATAAAAGAAATACGGAATGATAGGGGAGACAAGTTAACAGGCGAAAAAGAAATAGCAAACGTATTTAACACATTTTACACAAAGCTAGGCAAAAATCTGGCGAGTCAAATAAAGCCAACACCAGGCTACATACCAGAAGGAATACATCACCTCCCACAATCAATATTCCTTGCACCAACCTCCAAAACTGAAATAGAAAAATACATAAGAGAATTGAAAGAAAATACAGCACCTGGGAAAGATGAAATTACAACAAAAGTTCTGAAGAGAATTTCAGACGTCATAGCTGAACCTTTATCAAACTTAATAAATAAAATTATCACAGAAGGAACATGTCCAGTAGCATTTAAAACAGCCATTATCAAACCATTATACAAAAATGGCGAAAAGAGTCTCCCAGAAAATTACCGACCCATCTCACTGATTTCAAACATAGCAAAAATATTCGAAAAAGTGATTAAGCAAAGATTAACACAATACCTAAAAAAACATGACGTAATAGACCAGGCGCAATTTGGATTTCAAGAAGGCAAGTCGACGCAAGATGCAATAATAGAGTTAAAAGAAGCCATACAGGGAGCACTAGACAACAGCAAACCGGCGTTAGTAATCTTTTTAGACCTAGCAAAAGCTTTCGACACCGTCAACCACTCACAACTATTAAACACATTAGATAAGCTGGGCATAAGAGGAACACCATATAAGCTCATGGAAAGCTACTTGCAAGGCCGGCCACAGTATGTAAAAATAGGTAATAGCTTAAGTAATAAAACGGAAGTAGAATGTGGAGTACCTCAAGGTACAGTATTGGGTCCCATTTTATTTACGCTATACGTAAACGGGCTGTTCTCTTTAGCTACAGAAGGAAAAATAATATCCTATGCCGATGATACGGCAATTTTTTACACAGACCATACATGGACCAACCTAAAAGAAAAAGCTGAACGTGACATAACAAAAATCAGCAACTGGTTTGATCACAAACTACTCACAATAAATTACAAGAAAACGAAATATGTTGCATTCACGTGCACAAGAAGAACAAAGCCTGAATTTAAGAAATTAACACTTAAAAAACAAAATACGACAACAGCGGAAATAGAATCGGTAAGTTCAATGAGATATTTGGGAATAAACATAGATGAACACCTACATTGGAACGAACAAATAAAAAAACTAGAAAAACAACTTAGAGCTGTCCTATATAAATTTAAGATAATAAGTCAATTCCTCAACTTAAAGAACCTAAAACACATATACTACGCGCTAGTAGAATCAGTCATTCAATATGGAATAGCAGCATGGGGAATGGTAGCCACTACAAGATACAAGCGAATAGAAATCCTCCAGAAAAGGTTTTTGAAAATCATGTATAAAAGACAATATAATTATCCAACCGAACCATTGTACAAAGAAGCAGAAATATTAGATCCGAGAGGTTTATATCTAAAGGCAGTACTAATATATCAACACAAACGCATTAACACATTAGAAAATATAAACCACAAATATGCAACGAGGAACAAAGAGAGCAATAAATATATAATAAAGAGAGTAAACAAAACTGTAGGTCAAAAATCTTTGGAGTACCAAGGCTCACGGCTAATAAATATGCTGCCGCAGGAACTGAGGAAAATAAAAACACCAGCCTCATTCAAATACAAAATTAAGAATTGGTTAATCAAACAAAACAGGGAATTTTTGCATTCCCTCATCGATATAAACAATGTTTACATGTAGATAAGTAATATAAACAATTCTTTTACTTTTAGTGCAATACATACAGCCTATTAATTTAAGCAAATACCTTATTTGTTACAATATTATTATTAATTAGTTAGGGATGAAATTAGAACTGTAAGATAGTTAAGAGGGTACCTATGTTTTCCATTTGTACCAAAATAATGTTAACACAGAGTTACCAAAACATAGAGGCAGACAGGCTCGTGCACAAGCTATGCTTTTTACGAGTTTTACACGGTTTATTCTACAGGAAAGAAGTTTCCTATAAGACTCACTCATAATAAATTGATTATTGTAAGAACATTGTATGATTATAAATTGAATAAACGATATTATTATTATAATTATTATCTCGGCTATTGCCTCGATGTACAAACAACATTCTTGAAAGTAAAACTCACCTTACTTCCCACGATAAATAAACTACTATTTCGTCGTACATATTATGTTGATCATCATCACCCCTCTTCACATATTATGCTACTATTTATTAATGTTGCGATAAAAGAAAAGTAGTGCGCTATTTACTTCAACCAAATGCATGGAATGAATGTCTGATACAAACCTGATAGACACATGTTACTCTTGGTCTATTTTAACATCTTTAACTTTGTTAAAAAAAATTAATCAATTTTACATGCATATTTACAATTTACTTGCAATTTCGTTTTACTTTAAATCGTATCAAATCGTGTAGCTGTCATCAAACAATTGCTTGTACGATCAGTCTTATTTAAAATGCAATCTCAAGAAATTTAAGTCGTGATGAGTGTGTCATAGCCCTTACTTTGTCCGAAGAAGGGTATTCTTTCCGCGCTATCACTGACAGGCTTGGGGTGAACCACACAATCATTTCTCGGGTCATCCAGCATTTCAGAGAAACCAACGAATATAACAAGCGACCAGGGCAAGGGCAACCACGTGCTACTACCGCTGTAGAAGATCGTTTTCTTCGAATGCGTCCACTAAGAGAGCGCTTTACCACCACAAGAGCCCTCCAAAGGAACTTTCAGCAGACAGCATGTGCAGGTTAACATTGAAACCGTTCGCCAACGTCTTCTGGAAGGAAATCTGAGAGCCAGATTACCAGCTACTGGCCCATAGTTGGCAGACCACCGCAGACACAAATTGCATTTTGCTAGAAATCACTTGAATTGGGAAAATGAAGATTGGAGACGCATTTTGTTCACAGACGAGTCCAGATTTTGTTTGGAGAGTTGTGATAGGCGCCTTCGAGTTCTTAGACGTCCAAATGAACGATATGCTCAATGCAGTTTTGCCCCCACGACTGCATTTGGTGGTGGTTCAATAATGGGAGGGGGAGGCTTATATTTCATGGCCCGCATAGACCTACATAACTTCCCCAAGGACACCTTAAACAGTCAGAGGTACATTAGGGATATCTTAGAACAGTATATCGTGCCATATGCCCCATAGATCGGAGACAACTTCCAATTAATGCAAGATAATGCTCGGCCCCACACAGCCGGAATTGTGCAGGAATACCTAGACGACGTTGGTATTCCTGTTATGCAATGGCCAGCCAGAAGTCCCGGCTTGACTCCGATTGAGCACCTCTGGGACATTATCGGAAGACACGTACGATCCCTTCAACCACCCCCTGCAACTCTTAACGACCTAGAGAATTCGTTAGTGGAAATGTGGGATAATCTTGAACAAGAGCAGTTAAGTGTGTTAATTTCAAGCATGGACCGTCGTTGTCAAGCTGTCATAACAAGTCGAGGCGGAAACAGCCTACTGAACCTGTAAACTTACAATTTTTTGGTTTTCGAATTTTGATTTTTTTTAATTTTTGTGTTGATTGTTGTTAAATTGCGTTGATTGCTGTTAATTTTGGTAAAATATTCTTTGCTTAATTTTAAGCATCATCTATGATTAAACGTACTTCATTACCTGCTATACTTTAAACAATATTGCGATTGTTAGTTGTGGTGCGTCTATTTCTTGGAGCAGTGTATATGCTATATGTTAATTAATTACCGCCATTCTACACGTTACATTATGTACATGAAATTAATAACCATAATACTCAAACTATCAAATCGTTCTATACTTCTGTAACACATGGTTTCGTACACATTACAAGACTAGCCACTATATCCACGAAGGGAAGAAAACTTGTTCAGGAACCGCCATAACGTTAACCAGCATTGCAACGCTCTAAGGAAACACGTTTGAAAACTCGTACATAAATAAATAAATACTGGATTTAGCAATCAAAATTAATAAATCCTAATATCCTAACCGAGAAAAATTATGGAAAGTAATGCAGAAGAGTGGGCTACTCTTGCAGCTTATACAGATAATCATAAATATACAGTCAAAATTTAATACACGTAAGGAATTTCTATATAGCGAATTTCTCCATATAACGAACGTTTGTTCTGTACATTGCTCATTTAGAAGAAAATGCATACAAAACTGTTCCTAAATAACGAAATAAAATTTTTTAAACCCAAACTAAAATAATATATTGCTTCTAAGGGTGATTTCTTAGCAGTAGTACAAGATTAAATTTACCCATCTTCAGAGAGGCCGCATTTAAAAATTAAATCCTATTATTGTATTAATGCTGTACAAAGATTGACACATTTTTAAAAGCGTGCACACCTTTCAAAAACATTTCTGAAATTTTTCAAAATGTTAGTTCTATGGGGGATTAAGTATTAGTTTCATGTATATGTAATTATATATAGGTATAATAGATATGTCGAAAAAGTGGTATTACTACATAACGAAATTTCCCTAAAACGAATCTTTCTTCGGGAATTACCCACTTCGTTATGTAGAAGTTTGACTGTAAGTATATGCAACATCCAAAAATACTAGGATATTCATACTACGAGCCTACCATTCGAAAAATAGGCAACCCAAAATACTATATCTAAATTTGTATAAGTGTAAACGAAAACAACAAAATCTGATTTAAAAATATCAAAAGTTAAGTATTTCAAGTATCATATAATGGTAGCTATAGCAAAATTATTAATTTAGAAATACACTGCCAAGCATACCAAACATGCATCTCTGCTTCATAATAACGTCCGTCAGTTCGAATTTAGATATCCCAGTATCTTATGATATGTGTTTTAGATTGCCTATTTTTAGAGTGGTAAGTTTGTACTCTCCCGTAAATCACCCGGTATACAGTGCGTAACTAAAATGAGAGCGAGTTCTTCATTCCAAAACAAAAAATAAAGTGGGAGGAGGTACTGTGTGTTGCAATATTTTTTACAATATTTTGTTTACTGCCAATATTTGGGCAAGTATTTTAGTTACACCCTGTATATTTTTAACTAAAATTTACAATCATACATATTTATATACCGCCTGTCCATTCTCAAACACGAACATATGAATTTAACATTGTATTGGACATTTTTGCTGATTCCTGCTCGCTAATTCAACTTACAGGAAAGGTAATGAATCAATAGAAAGATAAAATTATTGCTTATCAAATGTACTAATAATAAGATTAAAGGAGCGATTTTTATTTTAAAATACTAATTTAAAACATGGCGATATTTAAATATGAGTTACCATGATTTTCATGTTAGACAGCATTTGTCAAATAATTTTGAATTATGTAGCTGGCTTAAGTCAGCGATTTTCTGTAAATTACTGTTCAAATTATTTACGGAAAAATGAATAATAACTCCAATGCAGAAAGAATTTTTAAGATAAAAACCTTTTACAGTGGCGTTAGTTTGCGGAGAGTTCGAGATTTGGTTGCCGTTAAGTTTAATACCAGACCTATACCTTCTGTAAGTACTATTCACAAATATGTACTAAAAATTGGAAAGATGTCGAAATATTTGTGTAGTATCAGAAGCGAGGGGTGGTGAGTAATAATATTTTTTATTGTTAAAACAAAATATTCAAAAATAATAATTATATCACAGGAAATCGACAAATAGTTGACCGCACAGAAGAACTTTGGTTTTGGCGATGGTAAAGATGAACCTGACCTGCAGTTTAAGGCAAATTTCTCTTGACGTAGGTTTATGTGAATCGCGGATATGGGATAAGAAGTACAAATATCATCCCTATAAGGCACAGTGTCATCAAGAGATTTTTCCTGTTGACGAAGAAAGTAGGAGTGCATTCTGTAATGAAATTCAAGAACGCGCTAACAACGATCGTCGCTTTCTGTCATGAATTTGCTTCACAGACGAATGTACTTTTACACTGAATAATGAACCAAATGTTTAAAACACATGATATTGGGCGCAGGCAAACCCTAGAGTTAATATTTCTACCAGAACTCAGTATCCTCAAAAAATTAATATCTGGGCTGGGATTTTTAATAACAATATTATTGGTCCATTTGAAATTGAGGGAAATTTACATTCAGCAACGTATTTAGACTTATTAGTAGCTAAGGTAGGACCTGCGTTTGAAGAAGCTGCAAGAGAAAATCAGGAGATCTGGTTCCAACAAGACGGCTGTCCCGCGCGTTTTGCTTAGATGTTGGAAATTGTTTAAATGATTCATTTCCAAATCGTTGGCTTGGTAGAGGTGGTACTATAAATTGTCCAGCTAGATCTCCTGATTTAGCACCTTGTGACTTTCTCTTGTGGAGCCACCTTAAAAACAAAATTTACAAAAGACGCCGCCCAGATATTAATTCTTTGAGAGAAGATATAGTTCCTGAGTGCTCGTTAATTACTGAGACGCAGTTGGCCAATGTAAGAAATGCTTTTTATAACAGATTGGGGTATTGCTTATATCAAAACGGGGGGTTATTTGAATATTTATTATAATTTACCTTTCTTTATCCTTCGTATGTATATAGGCCAATGACCTGTTAAGTGCCTACAACGAGTAGGTTCTGTGAGCCCTCTTTGCACGTATGCCTTTCTTTATTATTGTTGTTTTCATAGAGTTTATAATAAAAACTATTTAAACTGTTAATTTATTACTTTAATGTTTATTGACGTAGTATATAAATAATGGCAAATTACCAATAAATCGAATGCACAATGTTAATTGCCTATGATCGACTTTGAGAGTGGGCACCCGGTATGTTTGGTTTAGCAATACTGAATTAACAAACGTCAGAGTAAAACGGGGTGCAATTTATCGCCAATTGTATTTAACCTCTATAAGGCTCTTTGCAGACTTGTAATAGAAAACTCTGAAGAATCATTACCAAGAGCAACTTACAACAAATACAAATCACAAAAGAATATAATTTTAATATATCTGTAAACAAATCCAAACTAATGGCTTTCTACTGAAATAAATGTGTCCGATCAAGAATTATATTAAATGGTACAGTGTTAGAAGTAGTAAGATATTTTAAATTCTTGGTTTGTACAATATCGGAGAAGAACATCTAAAAACAAATCTCACCCAGAAACATTGATAAAATTCTATAAAGTATCTTCTGTTCCAAGTCTCACTTATGGTAGCGAATGTTGAACAATTACAAAAAATGATTAACACAAAATAACAACGACGGAAACTAGATTTCCACGAAATACAACAGGATACAAACTTAAAGGAAAAAAAACGAGAGCTGGATATAAGAACTGAGCTTAATATATTTGACACCAATACAAAATAATAGAATATAAATAGAAATAGCATGAGCATCTGGAAAGAATAATAAACGAGAGGCTACCTAAAACACAATACAAATACCGAGCAAAAAGAAGAAGATCGATAAACAGACCACGAAAACGCTGCAAAAAGCAATTGCAACCACAATGACGTAGTAACGCCACAGACCTTTGTCCAAGGAATGAAGGAAGTGATGATGATGAAGTCCTAATGTAGACCCTGATGATGCAAAACTCTGAAATTATTGACTTACGTTACGTGGATTTAGCACTTGATATTACCAATCCTAGATTTAGCACACCACTCCTATATTTTCTTTTTAAATCTTCTTGACTGTGGAAAACATTGGCAGACCCCTTACATTTTAAGTTTACCGACACCTTCATTTAAACCTACTAAATTTATTTTATTCGTATGTTAACAACTTGCAGCAAAGCAATTTGAAATATCTACATTACAGCTATTAATTACTTAAATTAAATTCCAATCACACTATTCTTCACAAGAATATTAGTACACAAATAAATACTTAATACAATAATTCACATCAGAAACTAAACAAAACATGCTTAAAAGCTTAGCTCCAAATATGTTGACTTTTTCGATTAAAAAGACTAGAGTGCATATAGATTTTATTTGCTATGTTACGTAATTTACTCAATTTTCATATTTTTCTATATTTCCTTTTCTATCAACTTGACTGGCCACTGGGACAATTATTAACCCGAGGCACCCGCCCCCTTCATTTAACCTGGATAGCTAGTTAAAATTGTTTTAATGCGAAAATGAAAACAAAGAGATATTTCTGTTACGTACCTAAATGAATATGCAAATCGTCTTCAGATGGAGTCTTTGATGTCATTATTTAAAATGTCCCAAAAGACTTCTGAAGACGCCTTCGGTGGGAACATAGCATACCCTGCGATTTCCAACGAGTCGCATGCAAAATTAATTCGTTGCACCTTTATTTAATTTAAATTTCTAACTAAATTGTAGATGTAATGTAAAAATCAAATTAACGCGGCTATTATATATGGTACGGAATCCTTTGTATTTGTATAATACCTGACCAGCAGATTTTTCGAAGTAATTAAAAAATAGCTTTACATTATAATTTTTGTATTATTGAAACTCAATTCACTACGAACTACCAATTCCAAGACAACCACCTCTAAAGAAAGATAACTAAAATAGGGTTGCACTCGAAAACAAGCAACTTTCACGTAATTACTTAACAGTTACATATATTACGAAGCATCCAGCTTACATCTCAACTCATTTTCCAATTATAAAGAAAACCATCGGTGATAGTTTAGGTTTTGGACAACAGCTGTATCACTGATATGTTATTTTCACTAACGATTCGCGGAAAGTCTAACTAGCCTCACTGCTGACACCGGGCGCCCGGGCGACAGTGGGATTGCGAGGAATACCACAGTTGAATCATGTCGAAAAAGTGAGAATTTAAAAGTCTTATTCCAAACAAATACTACAACTCACAACCAGCAACGTAAAATTCCGTTCAGTGAAATTAGATTCTTATTGCAGCGGCCTAAACTTCCCCAGCGAGTAGTTCTCAAATCAAAACTACTTAATCATTTTTTCCGAAAATGGCCGTTACTACGGAAACTGTAAGTAAAACAAAAGTAATGTTTAATGAAGGACAGGATAATCTTCAGCTAGAAAATAAAGACGTAGAAAAAGAAGAAGAATACATTTATTTAGGACAAAAGATAGTACTGGGAAGAGACAATCAAACAATAGAGATAAAAAGAAGAAGAATGCAATCATGGGCAGCTTTCGGAAAGCTCAGTTTCATACTTAAAAATAGAAATATCTCCATAGACCTGAAAACTAAAGTATTTAAAAAATGTGTATTACCGGTGATGTGTAACGGAACTGAAATTGGACCATGACACAACGAAATATGAACAACACAAGAACTACGCAACAAACGAACGAATAATGTTGGGAATAACATTAAAAGATAGAAGAACGGATACGACATACAACAAAAGTGACTGCTGTAACGGAGAAGGCGGCAAAGTAAAAATTGACAAATGCAGGACATGTGGCATGAAACGATCCAGACCGATGGAGTAAAACCGTATTCATATGGAAACTCTACATTTTTAAAAGGCCAAGAGGAAAACCGCCTATGCGATGAGTGGATAATCAAAACGAACAGCTAACCTTGCGTGGATGCAAACAGCAAATAATAGAAAACGATGGAGAGAACATGAAGAGGCGCATATTCAAAAATAGATATAAAACGCTAAGAAAGAAGAAGAAAAAGAACGATCCCACATAACTAAAGTTACCCAAAAGATCGCTAAAAGGTAACCTCTGAAAAATAGAAGTTCGCCATTAGTTAACCAAAAGTTAACTTGTAGGTTAACTATGTCACAAATTAGTTAACTATAGAGCAACCTTAAAGCATCCTCAAGATCGTGAAAAGGTTAACCACAAAAGATGTCCAAAACCTAACCTTGAAAGATAACTTTTGGTTAACCTTACAAGATCTCCAGAAGCTAACCTTGAAAGTAATCTTCTGGGAACCTTCCTGACATACCCAAAAGTCAACCTGGAAAGTCGACTTTTGGGCATCTCTTCAACATACCCAAAAGTTGTGCTCTGTGATTAACCGTTATAACAACCCAAGAAGGTTATCTTTAAAGGACAACCTTATTGATGGTAAATAAGTGAACTGAGAAACATAACTATAAGTTAACACCTCATTCTGTGGAAGAAACACCCTTTAAATGTATCTGTAAGGCAAGCTGTCCAAAGAATGCTATTGCGGTTTGAATTAAGTTGATCATTTTATTTCTTATAGAATGAATAAATAAAAAATGTATTAGAAACAATTACTATTTATTATTAGACGAATATTTTAAATACAACAAACTATCTACTCACAAAAAGTATCAATTTTAACCTTAATATCCAAGACAGACATTCTTACTGCGATTTCTTAAGTCTTCCTGCGGACGTCCGGACCTATATTTTCGTAGGGGATGACATGTCTAGTTCTGTGGCATGTGATATGATCTTCGGCACTGCTAGTGAAAGCAAATAATTCTTTGCTAACAAGAATGGGATAACAGAAGGAATCTGATGTAAATGTAACTCAAATTATAAAAGAAGTCATATTAACGAAAGTATAAAATACCAATTGGTTATTTGGATTATATTCAATCCCTGTAGCTTGAACAATTGATGGGTACCAGCTTAAACTAACCACTAGCATTGAACAGGTCCTTCTAGTTGCATTTCCAACGTTGTTACCACCAACCAACAAGAGCTTAACCTAAAAATTACAACTAGCCCTTTTAGTCGCATTAAAATATTCAATTAAATTTAATGGTATGAACTGAACACTTACCTTAATAATTACTGGAAAGCATACACTCACTAAACTTGGGACTGTTACTAAAAATTGATGCTACTTTTTTTAAGAGGATAACGATTGCCCATGTTTTGCAAATGCTAATGCCTTAAGGAAGAAACCCCGGGAGTCTTATGTCGGCCAACCGTGGACCCATTAGTTTACGTTGCGGACCGTTCTATATTCATGTTGCAATATTTATTGTGATATTATTTATAAAATAGAAAAATTATCGCTTATCAGAGTGTTAAATTCTGTAGTTAAACCCACATACTAAATAACCGTAATGGAATTGCTAATCCCTTATTTCACTTATCCTCTTCATAATGCTTAAATTAAATTCGGTTCTACTCGAAAAACACGACAACGTAAGTACCGTGAGTTCTAAAAGTAATTACATAAGGATTGGCCATGGAAAATAAAAGTCATGTCAACGGCAATCTTTAAAATTCATTAACTGTCATCACTGTTGTTGTTGCAATAAGTTTATATTGAAAATTCAATTAAGTTACAATTATAATGGTTTTTACAATAGAACACAAAACATTAATGATTGAATCATATTTTCGAAATGGTGTGCGAGAGAACGTCGAATGGATTTACAGTGCGGTGCCATGTTTAGAGGAATTTCGGCAACAATTTCCAGATATTGCCGTCCTTGAAGGAGATTTTTACAGCGCACTTAGAAGATGTGTTAATGTATTCCGCGATACAGGGAGCATTACTCATAGAGATAGAGTTGAAAGGCCAAGAGTTCGTACTCAAAATACATTTGATGATGTTCGTCAACATTTGAACGAGCAACCCACTACATCACTACGTACACTTTCGCAAGAGACTAGTTTATCATTAGGAACTTGCCATACTATTGTCAAAAAAGATTTAATGCTGTTCCCATACAAAATTCTTGCTTTACATGTGTTGCTGCCAGCAGATCACAATAGGAGAATTTTGTAGTGTCAGTGGTTCCAACAAAATTTAATGAACAACGACGACTTGCTAAATTTAACGTTTTTTTTTCTGACGAGATCTGCTTCTCCCTTTCGGGGTATATAAACTCACAAAATATGAGATTATGAAGTGCTGCAAATCCGCATACTTTTCGCGAATCTCCCCTTCACCCGTTACAAGTTGGTGTTTGGATTGCTGTGCCTCGAAGACATATTATCGGATCCATATTTTTCCACGAAACTATTACTGCTCAGCGATACCGGAATATTGTACGTGAATTTATTAATCAGCTTCATGAGGATGAGCTCCAGCAAGGCTACTTCCAACAGGATGGTGCGACGGCCCACACCGCTCAAGAAGTCCCAATTACCTTCGTGAATTTTTTTGACGATCGGATAATTAGTTTGCGTTCAAATCCAGAATTTCCACCTAGAACACCAGGCTTGACTATTTTAGATTACTTTATATTCCCTTATCTGGAAAATAATGTATACAAGACCCCTATTAACAATATCGAGGAACTGCAAAACAGAATTACGGAACAGTGTGCCAATATAACTCCTCAAATTCTTATTCTTGTGTCTGCAGGGAAACGGTGGTCATTTTGAACAGTTTCTTTAGTTTTGATGTTTATTTTTCTGTACCTGTGGAAAAAAAATTATAATATCCAATTTTAATGATTACCTACTTGTTATGATTTGTTTAATATTGTAGTAATTTAGTTGTTACTGTTATCGTCTAAGTTGAAATAATAGAACTCATTTCTTCAAAAATTGATTTATTTACATTTACCATGCAACTTAACCTAACATAACTCTGCCGGTTAGGTACTGGCGCTTGCGCTAGATGGCGTTAGAAAGGCTGTGCCTAAACGCCAATTGGTATATAAAGCTTGCATTAGACATTATTTTATTATTCCTTGGCCAACCGTTATGTAATTACTTTTTGAACTCACGGTACCTGTGATAAATCTACAAGTATTCTAGGAAATTTTCCCAAATCGTTCATTCTTTTGTGGATCACCTATTACTTAAGAAACGATTAGTTACTCATTTCTGTAAGTCAGTAATTGCAAAATGGGAAATAAAAAATAATACCGTTACATTTAGATTGAAGTTGTAAATATGTGTAACCCCAATTGCAATATACTTAGTTATTCACAACAGTATGTGCAATTATTATCAACTTATTACTGTTATCTTTAGCAGGAATTTACAAGTAGGTTTTTGTTAACTTTTAAAACATGTTATAGAGGATATAACCGAAAACTAACCACTATAGCTCGCTTTAAAGATATTTCTTTTTTTACTGACTAGGTCTAGACAGCGTCGAACTTCCTACTACAAATTGTCATTGGTTGAAACATTTGCCAAAAATTGCAAGTTGTAATTACATGTTGTCATCTCTGTAAATTGTGTTGTGCTGTATTAAGTGTTGCCTTACATTTGAAAAGCGTATTTTCTCTAGATGAAAGTTTGTATTTTTTGATAAGTAATCGTTTAAATTTGTTTTTTTTTTGTTTGCTATCGTCAATTTGATTGTAAACCAGTTCATAATGGGTGATTTAGCACCCACTGATATCGCTAGGGCTATAGCAATGATCGAAAATGGTCGAACTTACAGGGAGGTTGCCCAAATGTTTGGCAAATCGAAATCGACGATCCATCCCATAAGGGTTCGTGGGAGCAACACGCGTTATTAAAAAAAATAATCCGCGTAATTTTTCTTATTCATTAGATGTTTAAAACAAGTCAAAGTGTATAATTCTTCTATTGCAAAAACGTTATTTTTTGTTTTATTTTTTTAACAGGTTTCACAATTGCACAAAGCTTTGCAAAAGGAACTGCAGTTAGTTAGCTTAACTTAAGAGATTCCGTTGAAATTGCTACAAAAAAAGTTTCACGAAGAAAAAAAATTCGAATTTATCTCCGTTCCTTTAAATTTGCTGGTGTGTGTATAATGTGAAATTGAAAGTTAGTCAAAAATCAACCTTTTGGTTGCGGTAAAGTTAACTATTTCGAATAACTATTTCTCAACTTTAAGTTGAACGTAATGGATACTCTAGTTTTCGTAACTACTACGAATGCACAAAGGACTCCTTTAAGTTACCCCTGGTAGGTCATCTTTCCAGGTTAAAAAACGATTAGACCCATAAGACTACTAGTACTAGACACATTAAGTACATATTTTCCTCCTCAACACACCTTATTTATCATATTTAAACCAAATTGCTTAAGAAAACGTGGAGGGCAGTCTACGATTTCACTAGTATAAACGGGTTTTAAAAAATTTAAAAACTTTACGATTATAGACAAGTCATTCAAAAGTTTATATAATTAACATCGTTATAGAAACCAACCGCTCTATTAGTAAATTCAAATAACTATTATTTTGCCCTTCATTTTTTGCTGCAGTTATGAGAAATATAATATTTTCATTCCCTATACCATCCACCTATCGTAATTAATCATCGAGTTGAACAATCTACTACTACTAGAAATCACATATAGCTCATATTCGTATGTATTTGAATGTGCAGTTTGCGATACAAGTATAAAAATTAGGTTTAGGTATAATAGCTATGTAATAAACACACAATTCACAACTACTTCACATTACAAATATAATATCCACAGAGGAAACGGTCTATTACGAATTATTCGTACAAACCAAACAAAGATGCTTGCTGGGTGTAGCCCAAAGGTACAACTAATTTGGATAGAAAACAACCTGAATTTTTAAATTTGTATACGCTACATAGGTAATAATTATGAATACTTTAGTGCAACTGTTTAGCCTTAACTGCTTAGGTATAAACAAGCGGCAGATCATATTTTCTAAATTATATGAAATAATTTTGCGGCAACTCGAAAATTCTGATTAAATTGGTATACTTTGTATCTGTGTATACTTATTTTATCGCGAAGTACGCACCTTACATAAACAATTTCACCAACAAAAACAGCCGCATATACGATAAAAGCAGTAGGCAGTGATCGTTAAACAAACTCGAAATTAATCACTTCCTCTTTCCTTCGCTTCTGTATTTAACAGCGCCGAGAGAAAACTGCGGAAACGGTTGAGAAAAGCGAAATAAGCAAAAAGGCTTCTAAAAATACAGTACAAACCTAAAAACGCTTTAGAATGTTTGCTGCATAGTTTAAATTTTCCGTAAATATAAATGTGTGCATCAAAAACATGCTGATGACGTATCAAGTTCTACATTACAAAAATGCCCTTACTAATCGTAGCAAGTAGGTCCAACAGCCAACCTAACTCAGAAGTTCAATTTATGAGCTACTAAGAACGGGTCAAAGCATATACATAATTAAGCAGCTACCGGTGAAAATTAGTAAACTGAATCGATTTCTGGCTACTCAGGGTTTACTAATCGCTGTTACCGGCAACAAGTAAACGATTTTATTAAACAAGAGTGGATGGTAGGTCAATAAAAGAAAATGGCCAGTTATCGACTGCTCTTTTGTTTGTAACTTGAATTTGCTTAGAGACAGTGGCGGCTTGTACTAAAGGGCACAAGGGCACGTGCCCACCCAACCACCAAGATAAACACAGAAGAAATTCGCATGTAATTCAGTGCATTATTTTAATTTCATTATTTT